>JARBWK010000011.1:31679360-31845943 GCA_030556195.1 Anolis apletophallus | reverse complement strand
CAGCCAGCTATCCGACAACCGGGCAAGCCCGTGGACCGACCACGGGGCAGAGACCGCGAGGTTCAGTTAACCTGGCGAGCCCGGAGCGACTAGGTCCTCGTAGCCTACCCGCCTCCCGGAGTTCCAATTATGCTCACCAATCTGCAAGGTAGATGCCACGAAATTGTTTATTCTGCTCAGCTGAGAGGATGCGAACCGCAATACCCTGATTCCCGCAAGGAACGCATGCATATACATTCAAAACATTGGTTTTTAAAGGTTACAGAACTGTCAAAACAATTGAAATTCCCGCCTGCCCCCGTCTGGGCCGGCTCCGTCGATGATTGGTCGGAACGCTGATGGGCGGGATGTTGACCGGCTCTGGGAGCCAATCGGTGCTTACTCCCATTTGCCATCCCAGCCAATCAGGGGTCTGTGGCCATATATGGATTTCCAGGAAGGGAAGCTCAGACGGAAATGACTGTCAATATTGGCATGTGGATATAACAAAAGAATCCCTTCCGGGTAAACGACCCGAGTGATACCTGGAGTGATAGGATTAGTGGAGTTGACGTTTCATTCATGGGAATGAAAAGAAAAAGAGGAAGAGGTCTGATGCCAGAAAATGCACTCAGACTTTTGGGTGACAAAGGTTATTGTGGGACACCTCTGGGTTCGAAGCCAGATGTGGATCCCACTGTGAAGAACAAATATTTCATGTCCAGGTCCCAGAGGATGAATTAATTGGGCTAAACTCCGACGATTAATACTTCCTTCAGGCTGATGGGAATGTGGGGCATGAAGACTAGTGCTTCCGCTTATCCATAACAAGATTTCCCATCAGAATAGCTCATGCAATAGAAAAAAGGCTTTGGGGAGCAAGATTCAGTCATATCCTCTCAGCTTACACAATAGCGAAAATACAGGCAATCTTTCTTTACCAAAGGAAAAAGGGGGAAGGAAAGGTTTACACGGGGTCAAGGGAGTAATACTGTACAGATGCACAAAACACAGGGATGAACCTTTATTATGATTTATGATTTTCTGATTCCTGATGTCAACTCAACATAAACAGAGGTGGCCTCCTGCTCCATAGGCCAATTCCATTCTCAAAACTTTTCTTTCTGAGTTCAGAGGCATCCTAAAAAAGTGAAGGAAGAGGAAAAGAGGGGAATGGAGACAAAGAAATATAAAGTAAAAGACATTGCTTCTTTTCCTCCCTTTGGGAGTCTCGAACTCGGGACTCCCATTCCCAAGCGGCCTTGGCTCTGCCGCCTGAGCCATCGCATCTTTCCCTTAGATGCGGCTCTCCTCGCAGTCTTAAGGCGCCCGGGGAGCGAAAAGAGAGAGAGAAAAAAATATAGAAATTCAGGAAAAATAGGGGGGGAAGTCAGAAAGGGAGGGAACACTTCTGGACAGACTCCAGCGGGACTCGGGGAGAGGATGTGTGGGCTTTCACCCGGGAACAGGCGTGCGTGCTGAAGTTGGGACTTGTTCACTCGCGGAACGACCTGCAGCTTGAGAACTGTTGCCCTCGGCAACAGAAGGAGGGTGCGCCGCGAAGAGGAGGCGACGGAGGGAAGCCCTGTCCCCGGGGCTGCTGCCGACACCAGGGGCATGCCCACCTTTGACAAGGGGGTGGGGGCGATGGCGGGGGGCCCTCCTCCCCACCCCTTGCAGTGTTCTCCCCACGCCCTCCCCTGAGAGAGAGAGAGAGTTGCGTTGCGGTTTTGTTTCAACATTTTTTTTGGGTCCATGTGAATTGCGTCCCCCTTGTCTTGCGCCCCTAGGCCATGGCCTAGAGTGGCCTTATGGGTAATCCGGGCCTGGGCAGGCATCCTCAGAGGTTGTGAGGTCATAACGTCTGAGGATGCCTGCCATAGATGTGGGTGAAATGTCAGGAGAGGATGCTTTTAAAACATGGCCATGCAGCCCGGAAAACTCACAGCAACCCAGTGATTCCGGCCATGAAAGCCTTCGACAACACATTATTTATACTGGTTTTTTTCTCTCCAAAGAGACTCAAATTATTATTATTAAAACACAACAACCCAATAATAATAATAACTCTTTTCCAGCCATTTGGGATATTGTTTGCCAGCAGAGGGCAGGCAGAGATTGCAGGCTTTCTCAGAATGTGTCTCACATCTGTATGTTGGCAAAAATAAGGTGATAAAAAGAGGTGCCAAAAAAAGGACAATGGCACAACAACAGCCATTGCTCAGTGCAGCCTTTAACGTTCGGGTGGACCATCCCGCCAGCATCAGACACACCAACCGCCTCTCTCCAAAACAGGGACACAATTTTGCTGCTTTGGGTGCTTTTAATCATCATCATCATCAATCTCTCCTCATGGCTCAAGGCGTGGTGCAACATAGGTAAAACAAAGGGCCATCATAAAATGCATGAATTGAAAATATAAGAGCATAGATTACAACAGCAGTCATAAAGATATCTCTCCAATATGAATCCTTGCTATTTTCGTAACATACATTTTCTTTGTTGCTAACTTTCAAGGTGATTTTAAAAGAAATAGTTACTGGATATTCATTTTCTCATTCAGTTGGTATGTCAGTGGGAAACTTCATCTAATCCTGGATTGTGGTGAGAAGTGATTTTTCTCAAAAAGCAGGGGACTAAATAAATACATAGTTGCAGAGATGCACACATTCTGTCCTAGTATTCATTTGAATTTGCATTTTTTGTTTCAGAGATCAAATTGTTTTGTAAGAATTTCCCAAGGTCTTTAACCATCTGCCGGTGCCTCCTCAAACTACAGTATCTATGTTGGAGAATGAAGCCACTTTAACTGCCTTGTTCAGTGCTATGACGTCATTGAGGTGTAGTTTGACAAGGACTTGAGCCTTCTCTGCCGAAGAATACTGCAGACTCCAGATCCCAGGATTGCATAGCATTGAATTGGAGATGGTGCCCTTCAAAGAGGAGCTCCTGAAGCAGCTTCCCATTTGGCTTTGGCTCTGCACTAAGGGCCCTTCCACACAGCCATATAACCCAGAATATCAAGGCAGATAATCCACAGTATCTGCTTTGAACTGGATTATCTGAGTCCCCATTGCCATATAATCCAGTTCAATGTGGATTTTACACAGGGACCAAAGATGACCGTATTTATTATTTATTTACGCCATTTATATTCCGCCCTTCTCACCCCGCAGGGGACTCAGGGCGGATCACAGTGCACATATACAGGCAGGGGTGGTCTAAGGTAATTTTAAATGGTAAGCGAACATTATTTTGGTGCCCCCCCCTCAAAACATTATTTTGGCGCCCCCCCCCTCCGCGCATGCCCAGAAGCTCTCTTGACAGGGGGTGCCAAAAGGTCGCAAGTTCGAATCCAGGGAGTGAGGTGAGCTCTCTGTGTCAGTCCCAGCTCCTGCCAACCTAGCAGTTTGAAAACATGCAAATGTGAGTAGATCAATAGGTACTGCTCCGGTGGGAAGGGAAAAGGAAAGGGCCTGAGGCTGTTAGGAATGGTGGGAGTTGGAGTCCAAAACACCAGGGCCCAAGTTGGCCCATAACAGTTTGACACCGCTTCAGCTGCTCTGCTTTCAATGCTGGGAGTTGCAGTCAGCTGAGGAGCAGCCTGGGCCTCGTGCTCCCCTTGGGGCCCCTCCCTCCTTCCTTGTGTTGGGCTTCCGGCCGCGCCTGCGCAGAGAGGTGCGATTGTAGTGTCTGCGGGGGAGTTTCCTCCTCGCTCCCGCGCCCAGGTTGCGCCTCCTCCTCTTCCAGATGCACACATTGCAACCGTCAGACTCAGGCCTCAGTGGCACGGAGCAATGGAAGTTGTAGTTTTACATGGCCTCGTGTGTGCCTTCTCCCCCAAAGAGTGCTAGGGCCTCACCAAAATGCAATTCCCATGTGTCTGGCGGGTGGGGGAATGTGCCATTTACCCAGATGGCGCCCCACGCAGCGGTGTCCTTTGCCTACCGGTAGGACCGCCCGTGTATACAGGCAAACATTCGATACCATTGACATACAACATATATAGACAGACATAGAGACAATTTAACATTCCAGAAATCAGTTAAATTTAGCCTCCCCACAAAGTGGTACCTAAATTTCCTATTTGACAGATGCAACTGTCTTTCGGGTTGCTAAGGTTGACAACAAGCTACACAAATTGGTCGAGAGCTCACCCTGATCCGGGCAGGCCTCAAACCCATGACCTGGTCAGTAGAGATCTTACGCAGTTGACACCCAGCCAGCTGCGCCACATTCCCGGTGACCGTATGATGCAAATCTAATGTACACCTTTTGGTGAGGTCGTTTAGCAAAAAAAGAAAAAAGGTGAGCATTAGATTTGAGTAAATAAATTAACTATTTCCGGACAGATTTATTAACTTCTATAGATCATAAACTTTCCCCAATGCTGAGTGGCAAAGGCATGGGTAGGTTTGGCTATAAATAGCCGGGAGCGACCTCAGAGGAATGAAATGTGCCAAGAGACGGGCCTCCATGTTGCAAGAATGGCACGTTGGAATCTCTCTGGATATCTCTCACCCGCATGCATGCACACACCGTTCTCAAGGGTCCCGAAAAGGCAGCCCTGGAGATTAGTGGCTCCCAGGCCAGGAGAGATCGCCAAATCCAGTCCAAGTTGTCCTCTAGAGCAGTGTTTCCCAACCTTTTTTGAGCCGCGGCACACTTTTTACATTTGCAAAATCCTGGGGCACACCACCAACCAAAATGACACAAAATGACACTCTAACACAGTAATACATATAGTTAGTATGTTTTTAAAATGTATTTATACACTCAGTGTGAAACCTGGGCCTGTTTCGATGAACTCAACATAGATATCCCGGCAGGAATGGCAGAAAGACACAAACTTCCCACACAGAACTCCCATAACCAAGAGAAAATGCTAAAAGAGTTTGGTGGGCATTGACCTTGAGTTTTGGAGTTGTAGTTCACCTATATCCAGAGAGCACTGTGGACTCAAACAATGTTGGATCAGGACCAAACTTGGCATGAATTCTCAATATGCCCAAATATGAACGCAGATGGAGTTCAGGGGAAATAGACCTTGACATTTGGGAGTTGTAGTTGCTGGGATGTATAGTTCCCCTACAATCAAAGAGCATTCCGAATCCTACCAGTGATAGAACTGGGCCAAACTTCCCACAACTTCCCCCAGGAGGCAAGAGGAGGTCTCTACTTGGGGGAAGGGAGGCGGGCCTTCCCAATGCATGGAGAGGGAGAGACCAAGTAGACAACGGGTGGGGAGGGGGTGTGTGTTTGTAATTTTGTGACTTTATCGAGGTAGGTCTCTTAGGGTTTTTATACTTCAACACACTAGACTCCCCCTTCCTGAAGGTTCCAATTTCCCACGGCACACCTGATGATCGCTCACGGCACACTAGTGTGCCCTGGCACACTGGTTGAGAAACACTGCTCTAGAGTTTTAAAGGGGCTGAGACCTTTGGCTCAGCTCCTGCTGTGGCTTCCTTGACTGAGCCACTCCATTGTAATGCGACCTCAAATTTACTCCTAAATGTGGCAGCTGTGTGTGCCCATTAGTGGGGCAAATTGATTAATTCCTCTCCACAGTTGCCCATCCAGGGCTTCTTTTGGATCATTCACACTTGCCTCTAACAGACAAGAGTTCTTTCTCCCAGCTTGGACCTTCCACAGATATATAAACCTCCCTTGCTTAGTTTCCAACAGACCTCACAACCTCTGAGGATGCCTGTCATAGATGTGGGTGAAACGTCAGGAGAGAATGCTTCTGGAACATGGCCATACAGTCTGGAAAAATCACAGCAACCCAGTGATTCTGGCCATGAAAGCCTTTGACAACACAACAGATAATGTATCTTTCAGCTCCAAATTCCTTTTGCTTTATAGGTTTGAGGTGTATACCCTAAAGCAGTGTTTCCCAACCAGTGTACTGTGGCACACTAGTGTGCCGTGAGTGATCATAAGGTGTGCCATGGGAAATTGGAACCTCCAATACCCTTTCTTCCCCCTCCTGCCGAACACTTTTTCTTCTCCACTCGGGCTCCCTTCTTCCCAGCCTCGCTCTGCTTGCTTTGCCTCGCTTTGCTCACGCTGCCACTTCTGCGGGAGGGGGGAGGGAGGAAGACGTGACCCGTGCAGGTGCTACTGCGCAGACTCGTCCCACGTCTTCCTCCCTCCCCTCCACAGTGCTCTCTGGATATAGGTGAACTACAACTCCAAAACTCAAGGTCAATGCCCACCAAACTCTTATAGTATTTTCTCTTGGTTATGGTAGTTCTATGTGGGAAGTTTGATTCCATTCCATCATTGGTGGAGTTCAGAATGCTCTTTGATTGCGGGTGAACTATAACTCCCAGCTGTTGAACAAGACCTTTGTGTGTGACTTTCTGCCATTCCTGCCAGGATATCTATGTCGTGTTCATCGAAACCGGCCCAGGTTTCACACTGAGTGTACAATACATTTAATAACATATTAACTATATGTATTACTGTGTTAGAGTGTCATTTTGTGTCATTTTGGTTGGTGGTGTGCCCCAGGATTTTGTAAATGTAAAAAATGTGCCGCGGCTCAAAAAAGGTTGAAAAACACTGCCCTAAAGTGGCAATAAAGCAGCTCTCCAGATTGAAAATGACTGCAGGTGATTTCCGATCATCCCAAACGTTGCCTCTTAAGGGGTCCCAGCCATGTGCTCCCCCCCCCCCAAAAAAAACAGGGACTGCAATCTGAGAGGGGCGTCTAAATCGGAGAGGCCTAAAAATAATCTGCGATTGGGCGCTGTCCAAGTGTGCAAGCTGAAATCGGAGAGAGCTCTTTTCCCAGATAAAGTGCTGTGGAAGCAGAGACCGGAGTGGGATATTTCACCCTGAGTTTTAAAAATGGGATCCGCAGTGAGAGAAAGCAATAGTTTTTTGGGTTTGGGCTTCATTAAACTAATCCGAGGAAACGGTGAACCCAAAACACGCAGCCCATTTAATGCTTGGCCATCTCAGTGGGATGTTACAACTTCAACAAAAAGCTTCTGGTACCTCTCAACCTAATGGGAAAAATACCAGAATCCTGGAATTATAGAGTCAGAAGGAACCACAGAGGCCATTTAGTCCAACCCCTTTTAGTGCAGCAACAGCTTATGTTCTTATGTTCTAACCCTTGTTCTGGCTGAACTCCTGATCTGAAAGCCAGCGGTTTGAATCCACAAGATGGGGTGAGCTCCTGTCTGTCAGCTCCAGCTTCCCATGCGTGGACATGAGAGAAGCCTCCCACGGGACGGTAAAACATCCAGGAGTGGGAGGAGATCTGGATGAAGAAATTAAAATACGCTTATTCAATAGACTATAAAGAAAATTGGTACAAGTTATTCTTTAGATGGTATTTAACACCAGAACAAATATCAAAATATAACAAAAGGAAAACGGACGGAAAGTGTTGGAAATGTAAAAAACATATAGGAAATGTTATCCACATGTGGTGGAAATATAAGCAGGTCAAGACATTTTGACACCAAATCCATAAAGAAATGGAACTAATCTTACAAATAAAACTTAAAACCAGAATACTTTCCGTTAGGTATTACTGACTTTGATATGGACAATAACACAACTAAGATCTTTTTCACTTAATTGCCGCAGCAAGAATGAAGCTAGCTCAGGCATGGAAAGCGCAAGAAATCCCCACGTTGGAACAGTGGTTCCTAAAAATATTAGACATTATGAATATGGATATACTTACCCAGAAACTATCACAAGGTATCAATAAAAACAAAGCAACAAATTGGGAAAAATGTTAACATATTAACAGAAGAATAATAATGGAAAAGACTAAAAAAAAAGAATAAATTACAGACCGAAAATTTAAGGACAAGATGGAGGAATGACGTACATTCCAATCGCACTAAACACAGAGAAGGGGGTATTCTTGTAAAATTCAAACACACGAAAAACAAGTCACTGATGCAACAAATTAGTCATATGCTAAATACAAAACCCGTGTGGACGTGGTGGAAAATATAACAAATCCTATGTGATGCAGGGAATCCCTATGGGTTCCCCATGCCACTGGGTCAGGCCCCAGCAGGCGCAGGAGCACCCTGGCCACCTAAAAGGGCATAGCCCCGTGGAGCGGGAGCCAAAAAATGATAATCAATATAGCAGGCCGTGGCCCCGCAAACCCAACATAGAAACAAATAGCATACAATTATATAACACACCAGTGGGGAAGGTCCCCCAGTCCGGGTAGCTCCAAATAGCAATGTGCTGAGGTGAAGATCGGCTAGAGATCGAAGGCGGCTGCCCAATGGGTGGTTTACTCCACCCTTGCCTCTTTCCTCCCTCCCCTTCCCTATCTGCTTCAGGTATATAGTTCCCCTGGTGGGGCCTTAGACTCACCTTTGGGTCATTATTGACCGGGTGGAATCTATCCACAATTATTGATATCCTTGATATATTTGATTTTGGTGAGTATTATACTCTGCATGTTAATATTGATTCTTTAATGTAATGATACATGTATGCTGGGTCTTGTTAGTTTTGCTCATGTCACTTGTATTGTATCCACCCATAGGATTTGTATTATGCTCCTACACCAGCACAATTGTGATATGCTTTATGGAAACGCCCTGATGAAGCGGTAGACATTTATCTGCGAAACGGGATTTGGGACCCTCCTAAATACCTACATCCCCCGTTGGCATTGTTGGGACAGCTGCGGGAGCGGCCAGCCCCGCAGCAGGACTTGCATCGAGACACCACTGGCGTTTGTGCATTGGAGCGCACTCAGTATATATTTACTGTTGGGTTTGCACAGCTATTGAGCTGTGGCCCTGAATAAACATCATTTGGCATTTTTGTACACCCGTGTGGACTTGGACATCATTTTGATACGTTTGGGCCTCGCCCATTGCTTCCCGGGCGGACCCCAGGACGTGCGGGGCACCACTCCGGCCACCTGTGTCGGATCCTTGCATCGGACGGGGGTGGGAACCGCAGCCCCACATTGATGTTGGATGTTACCTGCAACCCTTGATCTTTATTATTATTTTCATTTTTACACACGAGGAGTCCCGCGGTTGCCTCCCTGCACCTCCGGGGATTTCCCCACCTCCATGCGGTGACCGCCGCTCTGACGCAGCCTTGGCCCCGCCTCTGGGATTTCCCTCAGCGGGTGCCACCTTTTCCCACTTGGGAGCCCCGTCTACATCATCATCACGGGCTGCATCTGAACAGGCACGTCATCTCCCGGCGCCGACTCGCTAGGACCCCTTTTGTCATCAGGACAGGCCGCTCTGACGCGGCCCTGGCTCCGCCCTAGGGATCCCCTTCAGCCAGCGCTACTCCTTCCCACCTGGGAGCCTGCCCACGTCATCACTACAGGCCGCATTGCACACAGGACGTCATCTTCTGTGCGCCCCTTCGCCAGGATTTCCCCCATCATCGGGACAGGCTATGCGCTGAGCGGTTAGCCACGACGCGGCCGGCCTTCGCCTAGCCGCGCAGCCGCCTTCGATCTCTAGCCGATCTTCACCTCAGCACATTGCTATTTGGAGCTACAGGGCAGTACTGGGACTGGGGACCTTCCCCACTGGTGTGTTATAAAATTGTATGCTATTTGTTTCTATGTTGGGTTTGCGGGGCCACGGCCTGCTATATTGATTATCATTTTTCGGCTCCCGCTCCACGGGGCTATGCCCTTTTAGGTGGCCAGGGTGCTCCTGCGCCTGCTGGGGCCTGACCCAGTGGCATGGGGAACCCATAGGGATTCCCTGCATCACATAGGATTTGTTATATTTTCCACCACGTCCACACGGGTTTTGTATTTAGCATATGACTAATTTGTTGCATCAGTGACTTGTTTTCGTGTGTTTGTACATTCCAATCGAACAAGAAGTCTCTCAGGACCCAAGGTGACCTGGAAGTGCACAACTCTTTCTTTTACACAAAGTCTATTCACCCCCAACTTCATAGACCAGTGTTTCCCAACTGCTGTTCCGCAGCACACTACTGTTCTGTGGGAGATCAGCTGGTGTTCCGTGAGAAAACCTCTCTCCCCCCCTCTCCCCCCTCCTGCTAGAGAGGTTTTCCCACGGCACACCAGCTGATCGCAGAACAGCGGTTGGAAACACAACCCTCTCTAGGACCTAGAGAGGCAGGGAAGGCTCAGGAGGGGAGTGGCCGGGCAACGCTCTCCTCCTCCTCCGGAAGTGAGCCCACAGGCAGGGGCGGTCCTACAAGATAGGCCAAGTAGGCGGCCGCCTAGGGCGCCATCTGGGAAGGGGGCGCCATCCTGGCCCTGCCGATGTTCCTCAGACAGTGCTGCAGCTGCCTGCTTTTTGACCCCGGCCTTGTGCGCTCCGACGCCGCTTCTGGGCACGCGCGGAGGTTTTCACGCAGGCGCAGTTGCTCTGGAGCTGAAGTTGAGCGCAGGAGCAACTGCACATGCGCGAAAACCTCCCCGCATGCCCAGTAGCTCCCTTGCACAGAAGCCTGTAAGCAAAGCACTCCCTATCGGGCAGGCAGGGAGTGCTTCCCCTCTCTCTCTCTGTCTCCGCCACGCGCGCGCGTTTGCAGGGAAGGAGAAAAGAATCAGTGAAGGAAGTGTAAGTGAAGGAATGAATGAAGGGCTTTCCTCCTCCTCCTCCTCTGTGACCTCTTCTCTCCCTCCTTCCTTTCTTCGGCTCTATTTCTGTCTAGACCTGAGGGGCCTGAGGCTATGAGGAGTTGTGGGAGTTGGAGGCCAAAACACTTAGAAGGAGGGAGGGCGGGCCCAAGTTTGCCCAGGCCGCGCTGCCTGTATTCAATCTCATTTGAACATTTTGGCTGTTTTTCTATTTACATTTACATTGGGATCCTAATTTTGGACTTATGGGAGACTCCTATGAATTATGAGACGGGTGGTAGGTAATACATTCTGATTTTGATGCATTTACATTGCATTTCTTGTTGATTATTATACAGTTCTGCTTAATATTGTCATACAATACAATACAAATACAATATAACAATAGAATGATGATATATTTTATATTACATGTAATATTACAAACAATATTGCAGTATAGTGGTATTGTACAAAATAGTAATATATAATATTTTATTTTACTTTATTTTGGGTTATTTGAGTTTTATAGGAGTAATGAAAATATTTAGTAGAGGATAATTTTATTTAAATAAATTTTTTATTATTTTATAATAATAATATAATAGAATGTTACATTATATTATAATGTCAATATATTATAATATAATTATATTGTAATGTAGTATAATATAATTATGATATAATATAGTATGAGTATGGTATAATATATTGTATATACATTGATACAATATAATACTACTAATGGTATTGTGATATTATAATTGTATATTTGTTTTACATGGGGGTGGCAAAATAATGTTTTTTTGGGGGGGGCACCAAAATAATGTTCGCCTACCATTTAAAATTACCTTAGACCGCCCCTGCCCACAGGATAGAGTCTATCCTGTGGGCTCACTTCCGGAGGAGGAGGAGGCGAGCCTGGCGGGAGATGCGAGCCGGCCAAACCCGGCTCCCAGGCACGGCCTGTTCCTTGCGGGGAGACTTTCTCCCGGTTCGCAGCTCCGCCAAGCCTGGCGGAGCCGTGAAGCGGGAGAACGGCTCCCCACAGGGCCCAGGCCCTGCTTGGGAGCCGAATTTGTCTGGCTCGCGTCTTCCGACGAGCTCGGCAGGAAACACGAGCCAGCCAAACCCGGCTTTTCGCAGGGCCTAGGCCCTGCTTTGTCCGGCTCGCATCTTCCGGCGAGCCTGATGGGAGACGCGAGCCGGCCAAACCCGGCTCCCAAGCAGGACTTGTTCTTTGCGGGGAGCCTTTCTCCCAGTTCGCGGCTCCGCCAAGCCCGGCGGATTCGCGAAGTGGGAGAACGGCTCCCCGCAGGGCCCCTCCCCTCCCTCCTCACCCTCCTCCCCGGTGCGGCCTCCCTCTGGCTCCCTGCCCGTCGCCACGACACCTTCCTTCCTGCCTGCTTCGCCGGTCCCGAGTCCCGAGTGCTCTCTGGATGTAGGTGAACTAGAACTACAAAACTCAAGGTAAATTCCTATTACCTATATGTATTACTGTGTTAGAGTGTCATTTTGTGTCATTTTGGTTGGTGGTGTGCCCCTGGATTTTGGAAATGTAAAAAGTGTGCCACAGCTCAAAAAAGGTTGGGAAACACTGTCCTAGACTATTTCCATCTTCCCCCCTATCCTCTGTTCTTTCCTTTCTATAATATATTGTTCTCACACTTTCGATGTACTAACGAATAATTGTTGTTATCAATAATGCTCAACAAAAGGCGGAGATGTTGGAGAACAACTTTATTATTTCTTTTTATTTCATCTTTTATATGCAAAACTCAATAATTTTTTTTAAAAAAAACACCCAGGAGTCCCCTGTGTTGCTACTAATAGTTTACAAAAGGCTTTTTGCTCAGTAATAGCAAAGATTGGGTTGCTTTAGGGTTTTTGGGCTATATGGCCATGTTCTAGAACAGACCTGGGCAACCTATGGCCTGCAGGCTGGATGTGGCCCGGCAGCCAATTCTGTCTGGCCCGGGAAGAAGGGTGTTGGGGGCGGGGCCAAGAGGAAGGGGTGCTGCTGCTGTCATCCCATCGCGGGCTCTGGGGTCTGCGTTGGCAGATAGCCTGCCCCTCCGGAGAACAATCAGAGGAGCAGCGGCTTTGGAGTGCTTGCCATCCTGGGAGGAGATCCGGGCCTGCAGTCGTCGACCTGTGGCGGCTGATTGCCCTGGCGACCCGGAAGACTTGATCGTCTCTGATGAAGTCTGCCATAGGTGCAGGTGAAACGTCAGGAGAAAATGCTTCTAGAACATGGCCATATAGCCCGAAAAACTTACAACAACCCAGTGATTCCAGCCATGAAAGCCTTTGACAATACAATAGCAAGGATCTGAACCATTCTATTACAGCACCAAAGCAGCTGTTATGGCTTAGTTGGGTGTGTTATCTACTTACAGTATAAAACAAGACACTGAATCTGTGCTTGTTGAGCTTTGCATTCGCTTAGCTTGGCTTTGTTTTAGAGCTGGTAGCTCTTAGGAGCTGGAAAGAGCAGGTGGCTGTTTTTGTTGCTGGGAGCTGTCATGCAGTGTTTGGAAGCTGGAAACTGAAGCGTAAGTCAAGGCCAAGAAAGACTGCTTATCAAAACTACAAACCAAAGGCATCATTTTCAACAAAGAAACTAAACTATTTACTACGTTTATTTCCTGTCATCGTGGAAAGAGGAAGACTCACTGAAGAAAGTGTTTGTTATAATGCTTTGGTGAGATCAACTATTCTGATTTGCTTTGTATCATTATTGAACTAAAGTGAACGAACTAGTTTCTTTTCTACTTAAAGCAAAAACTGAGTCAGGTGTATTATTGATCACACTATATTAAAAGGGGCTGAAATATCTTTAACAGGATATGTGCACGCTTCCGCGGGCTATCACCAGTCTGACACCCTGGGCAACGTCCTTACAGAGGGCCAATTCTTTCACACTAGAAGCGACTTGCAGTTTCTCAAGTCGCTCCTGACATAGGGAAAAAGTTGTTAAGAATTGTGAAAGCTGAAGTCCAAAACATCTGGAGGAGCAGTTTGAAAAACTCTGGCTTAGTGAATCTGATCAAGGGGTTCTTCCAGGATTTGAAGATGCTGTTCAAGGTGATGAAACTTCTCCCACCCCAAATAGTTTCAGTAACTTAGATTTAAACCTGGAATAAATTCTGGAGGAAATTCATTAGATCACTGATAAAGAATCCGCCATCTGACTTTGGATCACATCCTTGCCTTGCTCCATGTCACTCAAGTTTCTAGTCCAACGTTTCTCAACCTGGGGGTCGGCACCCCTAGGGGGTGTCATGAGGGGGTGTCAGAGGGGTTGCCAAATACCATCAGAAAACACAGTAAGTGAAGTTTGACCCAATTCTATCATTGGTGGAGTTCGGAATGCTCTTTGATTGTAGGTGAACGATAAATCCCAGCAACTACAACTCCCAAATGTCAAGGTCTATTTTTCCCAAACTCCACCAGTGTTTACATTTGGGCATAGTGAGTATTTATACCAAGTTTGATCCAGATCAATAATTGTTTGAGTCCGCAGCGCTCTCTTGATGTAGGTGAACTACAACTTCAAAACTCAAGGTCAATGCTCAGCAAACCCTTCCAGTATTTTCTGTTGGTCATGGGAGTTCTGCGTGCCAAGTTTGGTTCAATTCCATTGTTGGTGGAGTTCAGAATGTTCTATAAATAGGTGAACTATAAATCCCAGCATCTACAACTCCCAAATGACAAAATCAGTCCCCCCTGCAACCCCACCAGTATTCAAATTTGGGCATATCTGGTATTTGTGCCAAATTTGGTCCAGTGAACAAAAATACATCCTGCATATCAGGTATTTACTTTATGATTCATAACAGTAGCAAAATTACAGTTATGAAGTATCAAGAAATATCATTTTATGGTTGGGGGTCACCACAACATGAGGAACTGTATTAAGGGGTCATGGCATTAGGAAGGTTGAGAACCACTGTTCTAGTCCTTATGTGTAAGAATGCACCAGAATGTTCCCAATATACCATTCTCAAACTATATTTTAGCATTCAGAAAACAGAAGAGACTCGTAACAGAGAAGGAGAGAGTTTATTGTAGAGAAAACATCCATAAAGGTGACAGATGGCCATTCAGATGGTGTTTTGTTCATAAGCAAACACAAGTGGCGAAAGGCTGAAATTGAAAGGTTCCAGTTTGCACATCGATGGCGTTTCCTCTGTCTATTTTCAAAGGAAATGGTGTGCAGACATACATGACTGTGGGAGTTATCTAAACCAGTGTTTCCCAACCACTGTGACGCGGCACAGTAGTGTGCGGTGACGGAACTCTTGCTGTGCTGCGAGAAAAGCTCTCTGCTCCCCTTCCTTCCCCCCTCCTCCTGTCGAACTCCTGCTGCTTGGGGGAGGAGGAGGAAGGGCCGGGCCGCGGTGGAGAAAAAGAGGGTGCCGGGGTGCCGCCTCCTTCGGCCCTTTCCTCAGCCAGCCTCCAATCCGCCATGACTCCCGCCCCTCGCTCGCTGAAGCTGCGTGGAGGAGGAGCCCCGCCCACTGAAGCCCGTCCACCGCTCATGCTCCTCCTCTGCGTGGCCTGGCTCCGCCCCCTCACCCCGGCTTCAGCTCTCCCACAGCTTCTCCAGCCTTGAGGGGGCAGTGCCAAGCCAGCGGTGGCAGAGCCAGAACAATGCTGGCTTGGCAATGTCCCCTCAAGGCTGGCGAAGCTGTGGGAGAGCTAAAGCCAGGGGGAGGGGGCGGGGCATGGCATGACCTGACTCCCCCCCCCCCTGGCTTCAGCTCTCCCACAGCTGTTCCAGCCTTGAGGGGGCAGTGCCAAGCCAGTGGTGGTAGAGCCAGAACAATGCTGGCTTGGCAATGTCCCCTCAAGGCTGGCGAAGCTGTGGGAGAGCTAAAGCCAGGGGGAGGGGGCGGGGCATGGCATGACCTGACTCCGCCCCTCCCCCGGCTTCAGCTCTCCCACAGCTTCTCCAGCCTTGAGGGGGCAGTGCCAAGCCAGCGGTGGCAGAGCCAGAACAATGCTGGCTTGGCAATGTCCCCTCAAGGCCGGCGAAGCTGTGGGAGAGCTAAAGCCAGGGAGGGGGGGGCATGGCATGACCTGGCTCCCTCCCCCTGGCTTCAGCTCTCCCACAGCTGCTCCAGCCTTGAGGGGCAGTGCCAAGCCAGTGGTGGTAGAGCCAGAACAATGCTGGCTTGGCAATGTCCCCTCAAGGCTGGCGGCTGTGGGAGAGCTAAAGCCAGGGGGAGGGGGCGGGGCATGGCATGAACTGACTCCGCCCCCTCCCCCGGCTTCAGCTCTCCCACAGCTTCTCCAGCCTTGAGGGGGCAGTGCCAAGCCAGCGGTGGCAGAGCCAGAACAATGCTGGCTTGGCAATGTCCCCTCAAGGCTGGTGAAGCTGTGGGAGAGCTAAAGCCAGGGGGAGGGGGCGGGGCATGGCATGACCTGACTCCCCGCCCCTCCCCCGGCTTCAGCTCTCCCACAGCTGCTCCAGCCTTGAGGGGGCAGTGCCAAGCCAGCGGTGGCAGAGCCAGCACAATGCTGGCTTGGCACTGCCCCCTCAAGGCTGGCGGTTGTGGGAGAGCTAAAGCTGGGGGAGGGGGCGGGGCATAGCAGGGCCTGGCTCCTCCCCTCCCCTGGCTTCGGCACTCCCAGCAGCTGCTCCCAGCAGGCTGCCATCCCCCAGCCGTTCTTTACTGTGTTAGGGTGTCATTTTGTGTCATTTTGGTTGGTGGTGTGCCCTCGGATTTTTTTAATGTTAAAAGTGTGCCGCTGCTCAAAAAAAAGTTGGGAAACACTGATCTAAACCATACAGCAACCTTTTGAAGTAGATTCAGCAGAGACAGAAGAAACGCTCAGTATGGATTTGAACCTAAATATGATCTAACGCTGATTAAAGCATTTCCCCCAAACCACCATGCATGCTTATGCTCTCTCCACTATCTTCTTCCCTTTTTGAGAAAGGAAGGATGACCCATTTCCTACAGTCAGTTCGTTAAAACTCTATGTGTACCTGACCTCAAATTTGGAGCCCCTGGTGCACAATGTGTTAACCCAGTGGTTCTCAACCTGGGGTTCCCAGATGCTTTTGGCCTACAATTTCCAGAAATCCCAGCCAGTTTACCAGCTGTTAGGATTTATGGGAGTTGAAGGCCAAAAACATCTGGGCACCCAAGGTGGAAAACCACTGGTTAAACCCTTGTGCCGGCAGGATTGCTGACCAAAAGGTCAGTGGTTCGAATCTGGGGAGCAGGGTGAGCTCCCATCTGTCAGCTCCAGCTTCCCGTGCAGGGATATGAGAGAAGCCTCCTACATGATGGTAAAACATCCGGGTGTCCCAGGCAACATCTTTGCAGATGGCCAATTATCTCACACCAGAAGCAGCCTGCAGTTTCTCAAGTTGTTCCTGACATGAAAAAAAAAACCCTCAAATTTAATCCTAAACACCCCCATATCCCCCGATTCCCATTCTGACCTGGAATCACTTACAGGCAAAGCTGGTGTATATTTTTGTTAATCTTGAGTCTATATTTTGGTGCATAGTTTAAACCAGGGGAGGGGGAAAAGGGAAGGGATGGAATCTGGGTTCATAACCGGATTCCAAGAAACATTCTGAAAGAAGTAACTCCAGGGAAATGTCTCCCTGTTTGCATATTTATGGATTTCATGTGAGTAATAAAAAAATGAGGAGGGCTGTTTGTATGGTGCTCTTAGCCAAACACTTTGACCCTTCTCCGCCCTTCTCCTTCTAAGAATTTCCACTTTGGGATGGGGCCAAAACCGAACCGTGCACTTGCAGTGCAAACCCAATGATCCAGAAGAAGCAGAGTCTGATATTTTCTTCGAATGCTTCTAGGCTTTGTTTGGCTGGAGTTCTCCTCTCCTTTTTGGTCATCTTGGGGTGCACAACACCCCTACTTTGGGCTTGCTTTCTGAAACATTTAATTCCTGACTCAATTGCATGTTTTGTTCGAGCATACCTCTCTTTTCATAACCTGAGAAATGACCCCTTTCCGCCCTGAAGCTTCAGAGTAAAGATGCTCACAATGCTTTACGTTTGCACCATTCACGGCAAGCTCTGTGTGATACCACCTGGAAGCACGAAACACATATATCTCCACGTATTGCATGTCAAGTGAGACACATCACAGATATTCAGGAGCAAAGAAATCAGATGAGCATCAGCCCACAAAGCGCTATGTGTGGATGGTAAGCCTGAAACCAAGGGATAGTGGCATGGCAAGAGGCTAGAGGTGAGTCTGATATGGATGTGGTGGACCCAAAAGCATGGCACTGACCCACCGTTGCAAGGAAGGAAAAACATTGCCATAAAGGGCAACCTCTACAACCAGAAGGCCACCTCCTCAAGCCATCTACCCGCCTCCCTGGTTCCACGTATCACAGGTAATGATCTGAATCTTTTATGACCAGCAAGAGACAGACCGTGGGGGGCATCCACATCGCCAAGGAGGGTCTAGCCCAGCCTTACTTGTTGTTAGAGGGCTTTGTCCCCTGAGCCATGCGCCGCTGTTTTTGAGCCACCCCATAGGGGACGTGGGCCGCGATGGTGCCCATCTCCTTCGCCCCCTCCACGTGGAACATCTGGTCATCGAAGAAGATGTGTGGGCGGATCTTCTCCAGCAAGGGGCCCTTGGGAGCCCCGGCAAGAAAGAGGGCTTCATCCGTCTCCAGGCCCCAGCTCCGGAGTGTCTTTAGGGCCCGGGCGCCTGAACTGGCAGCGCTGCGGGCTGTAACCAAGTAGGTGCGGATTGGACACTCTAAGCGCAGGCCTTTGGAGTAGAACTTCTTCTGGAGCTTCCCCAGAGCTTCCAGGAAACCTTTCAGTGGCCCCTGGAAGGAAAGAAGGGAATAAGAAAGAGACGGTGGCCTCAGACAGAGCTTCCTTTTGCACTTCTGGTTTGCAAACAGAAAGGGGAGGCAATTGTTGGGACTCATATGCTTCACTGTCCCCACAATAAGACCTTGGAAGTTCATATTCCCTTGGGGAAAATATCAATTGTTCAGTCTCCAATCCCACCAGTGGACATGAGGGGTATTCCCACTAAAATTGTGTCCTTTGAACCATTTTGGAACTTGTAGAGCAGGGGTGCTCATTAGGTAGATCAGGATCTATTGGTAGATCACTTAGGGCGTCCTGGTAGATTGCAGGCAGGGCGGAAGGAAGGCTCAGTCCCCTCCCGCAGGCTCCAGATGCCGCCCAGGTGCAGAAGGAGGTTGGACTGGATGGCCCTTGGAGGTCTCCTCCTATTCTAGGAATCCATTGTTGTTGTTGTTGTTAGTAGTAGCAGAGGCTGAATGAATATTATCATCATTATTATTATGAATAAATTCAGGGGGGTTTTATACTCACTTTTAGTTGAATTCAGTCTTAAAATATATTATATGGCTCTCACTGAAATAAATTTCCAAATATTTTGCTTTTATGGCTCTCCGAGTAGTGGGGAGGTAGATCATTTTGACTTGGTTGTTTTATAAGTACCTCGCATGCTGAAAAAGTGTGAGCACCCCTGTTGTAGAGGAATTTCTGACAAGAAGAAGTGATTTGAAATCCTATAGACTGACTAGCTATCCCCTGCCACACATTTCTGTGGCCCAGTCTGGTGATCTGAGTCCCTTTGGGGAGACAGAGCGGAATATAAATAAAGTTTTAGTTTTACTATATAGTAATGAGAAAGTGCTGGTTTCTAATATATGTAATTCCTTTATTCTTGTCGGTAAACAGTATTTCTTGTTGTTTCTTTGTCAGTATTGATGTAGAGATTGTCTGGTTTGCCTACTCTGGAACATGCAACATATAATTGTCTTTCTCAAATCTATGACGCTATATCTATCATCTACATACATGTGTGTGTGTGTGTGGGGGGGAATCATATATCTATGGCTGGATGGCTCTTTGTCAGGAGGGATTTGATTATGTTTTCTTGCCCTGGTGAAGGGGGTTAGACTGGGTCGCCTTAAGACAGCATTTCTCAACCTGGGGGCTTGGATCCCTGGGGCGGTGTCATGAGGGGGTGTCAGAAGCGTCACCAAAGACCACCAGAAAACACAGTATTTTCTGTTGGTCATGGGGATTCTGTGTGGAAAGTTTGGCCCAATTCTATTGTTGGTGGGGTTCAGAATTCTGTTTGATTGTAGGTGAACTATAAATACCAGCAACCACAACTCCCAAATGTCAAGGTCTATTTCCCCCAAACTCAATCTGTGTTCATATTTGGGCATATGGAGTATTCGTGGAAAGTCTGGTCTAGATCCTTCATTGTTTGAGTCCACAGTACTCTCTGGATGTAGGTGAACTACAACTCCAAAACTCAAGGCCCACCAAACCCTTCTAGTGTTTTCTGTTGGTGATGGGAGTCCTGCGTGCCAAGTTTGGTTCAGTTCCATTGTTGGTGGAGTTCAGAATGCTCTTTGACTGTAAATCTCAGCAACTATTACTCCCAAATGACAAAATCAATTTTTTGGTGATGGCCACTCCTTGGGCTAGTAGGTCTTGTGGCCAAATTTGGTGGCAATTAGTCCAGCAGTTTTTGAGTTATAATGTTACTCAAAGAGCACAAGGGCCAAGGAGAAAACACTTGCCTTCCTTCATTCTGCTGGATTTTCTCCAATTCTTGAGGAATTGTCAAATATAATTGCCTTTGGTTCTGAAATTACTTCTGTCAGTTCTTTTAATGCCCTTGGATGTAGTTCATCTGGCCCTGGAGACTTGAATCCATTTAGATTAGCCAGATGTTCCTGTGCTGCCTATTTACCTATTCTGTGCAGCATTTCCTGTGTTGCATTGCCCCAATGCCTCCATTATCCCAAAGTTGAGAACTGTTAACCTTTTATGAGAGAGACGACTGAGGCAAATAAGGAACTGAGTAGTTTTTTACCCATTAGGACTCGTCCTCCCATCATCCCACCTTTCCAGATATTGTCCGCCATACCTGAGCCAGTGGCTTGTTCTCATAGGTCTGCTCGTGTTCAAAGAACTTGTCAAGCCCATGAGCCTTCACAATCTGCTCGGATTCATCTGAGAAGAGGACAGCGTCCCCATCAAAGGCAACACGCAGCTGGTCCTCAGAGACCTGCACATCCCGGTTGGGACTGAAGATGGTGGCCGCAGCAATGCCTTGGAAATGGAGGAAGGAACGGGGGTCAAGAGGCATCTCATTAAGCTCTTCCTGCTTTCTGTCCACCTTCTATCCGGAAGAAGATAAAATAAATTCCTCCTTTTTGAAAGAAGGGATGCCGATGGACATACTTGAATGGACATTCCAGAACCCCTCTCATGGTATGGACCAGTATTTTTTGGGGGAGACGGACGACCATTTCCTGGTTTGAAAGTGTTATTTCCTGTTTAATTGTGCTATACACACTTTGAAAGTAGTTGTTATACTCCAGAAACTTTGTTTTTGTGGCTGCCACAAACTATGTGGAATTGGTTAAGACTCAATGAGATATGCATTGAAAAGCTATAGCAAAATGTGCTGCAGGATGTCCCTCCCACAACAACAACATTTTTGCAGCTTAATAAACCTTTTCCATGTTTTTATGATAGAACCAATTAGAAAATGACATTTATAACCCAGGAACAAAAATTGTGTTGCATAGGGCCCTTCCAGACAGGCCCTATATTCTAGGATCTGATCCCAGATTTTCTGTTTATCTCAGATTATCTGGCAGTGTGGATTCATATAATCAGTCCAAAGCAGAAAACCTGGGATCAGATCCTGGGATATAGGGCCTGTCTGGAAGGGCCCATTAGGTTGCATTTTTGGGTACACCTTGAGTTACTCCAACTTGCCACTGAATACAAAGGTTGTATAGCGCACTTAATGTGTCACTCCACACATAGAGATTCATACCACTTCAGTTTAAGCTATTAGTTTTGATGCTCTCCTAATGGCACATCTAATGCAAAGGTCATTTCCAGGCTCTTTTCCAAGCTTATCATTCTTTCCAGAATTCATGCCCCACCATCTGTTACTCAGAGATCAACTACCAGGTGGGTCACTGCTCACCTTCTTCGATGGCGTCCGTCACTTTCTCACAGTCGGAGGAGAGGTACAGGTTGGTGTGGTAGGCCTTCAGGTAGTCGATGGGGCTGTTCCCACCTGTCATGCAAAACCTCTCAATAAATAAGTCTGTATAAAGGAAGAAGAAGAAGAAGAAACGTGGGTCCCAAACAAGGCTCAGCACATGGAGTGGCCCCTTTGACTTGAAGGGAGTTATCCAATGTGACAAAACTAGCACCACAGACTAATTCAACCAGAGAAGTCAGCCATAGCAGAGCACCTGATGAACTAACTGGAACATAGAATATTATTTGAGAACATGGAATTGCTGGACCACTCTTAACAATCACCATGTCAGAACTCAGACAACACAGAGAAGCCATTGAAATCCACAAGCATGTGGGCAATTTCAACAAAAAGGAAGAAACAATGAAAATGAGAAAAATCTGGCTACTAGTATTAAAAAAACTCTAAAATCAGGACAGTAAATAAATGATTTTTCTATTTGGGAGTTGCAGTTGCTGGGATTTATAGTTCACCTACAAGCAAAGAGCATTCGGAACTCTACCAACAATGGAATTGAACCAAACATGGCACACAGAACTCCCATGACCAACAGAAAATGCTGGAAGGGTTTGGTGGGCACCAGGCATGTAGCCGGGGGGGGGGTTGAGGGGCTTCAGCCCCCCCCCTCCAAATTCTCAGGGTGGTCCGCGAGAAGGCCTTACTGGTACATTATTTATTTATTTATTTACTTTATTTATATTCCGCTCTTCTCACCCCGAAGGGGAATCAGAGCGGATTACACATACACATATTTTATCAGCCAATTCCTGCTTTTTCACAAACACACATATAAACGAACAGAGGCAAACTCTGGCCACCAGGGAGAGCTGACGCACTCCTCATCTCTCAGCATTTTTTTCCAGCATCCCTTGTTCTTCCGCATTCCTGGAGTTCTTTAATGGCCTCATAATTCAATCAAAATTTGCCTCCCCACTTAATGTGGTACCTTTATCTCCTACTTGACAGATGCAACTGTCTTTCGGGCTGCAAAGGTTGACAGCAGGCTACACTTAAAGGTCGAGCACCCACCTTGACCCGGGCAGGCCTCAAACTACTGGTCAGAGAGATCTAATGCAGCTGACACTTAGCCAGCTGCGCCACATTCCCGGTGTTATGTTTATTTATATCATGATCTGATCACCATGCTCAGTATATCCCATATGCATGGGCTATTGGGATAACGATACAAAATGTTTGCTAGGGTAGATCCTCTCTCACTCAGGCTCAGCCCCCCTGAATCAAACTCAGCCCCCCCTCTCCGAATCAAAATCCTGGCTACGGGCCTGGTGGGCACTGACCTTGAGTTTTGGAGTTGTAGTTCACTACACCCAGAGAGCACTGTAGACTCAAATAATGATGGATCTGGACCACACTAGGCATGGATACTCAATATGCCCAAATTTGAACACTGGTGGAGTTTGGGGAAAATAAACCTTGATATTTGGGAGTTGTAGTCGCTGGAATTAATAGTTCACTTACAATCAAAGAGCATTCTGAACCACACCAATGATAGAATTGGGCCAAACTTCCCACATGGAACCCCCATCACCATCAGAAAAATACTGATAGTCTTTGGTGACCCCTCTGACACCGTCCTCGCGACCCCCAGGTTGAGAAACGCTGATTTATTTCTTCTCTTATTGCGTTGACTAGTAAATATTCATCTCCCTCTCCCATCCAAATTGCCTTAAGCACATTCCTTGAAAGGGCGGGGCCTGCTACAGCAGCTCTCCTGCCAGGTGGGAGCAATTAGCCTACTTCCTGTTTTTAAGCAGAGAGCCTAGCTCCTGTTTTTTAAATCAGTCAGCCAACTGTCTCTGTGAGGAGCAGTTTAAAGCAGACTACTTGCTAATAAGAAAATAAGGAGCACTGGTAAGTTCCTGGGTAAATTTGTTGTTTAGCTTCTAGTATTAGCTGCTAGAAGGTAGTTTTTAGCAGCCCGCGCGCCTATCGGCGCGCGATACAACATAAACCTGTAACAAGTAAAAAAAAAAGAAAAAAAAGAAATATCCAAAGACTTGTAAAAAAGTTAATCAAGACCAAAACAAACAGTGAATCTACAAAAAGGAAAAAAAGTCTAATTATCTAGAATAAAGGAGTCAAATTATAAAAACATATAAACAAGAAATGGAGGTAGTCAGCCAGCAGTGGGAGGGGGGCTTTCCAGTGTTTTGCATTGAGTGTCACATGTATGACTATCTGCCTGCTGGGCAGAAGTCTTGGGTGTGCATTCGCTGCAGTGAGCTCCTGGCTCTCAGGGAACGTGTTCTTTCCCTTGAAGCCAAGGTAGCAGACCTGGAGAAGCACAGAGAGGAAGTGAGGCAGGAGGAAGAGATCTCCAGGGATGAAATAGGAGCATCCCACTCCGTTCTGAGCAGCCCTCCAGCTGCTTTGGAAAATGGGGGTCTTGGGCAGGGAGGACATCAGTCTGAGGAAGAGGGACCGGCTCCCTTAGTTGGGACCCCTTCCTCGGAGGATGTGCCCATATCCTCTTGCACCGAGGATACTTCTCAACAGGTGGTAGGAGGGGGGCTTCTTGTAGTGGGCGATTCGATTGTCAGGAACATAGAATGCTGGGTTTGTGATGGATGTGATGACCGCATGGTAAATTGCCTGCCAGGTGCAAAGGTTGCGGACATTACGAGGCATCTAGATAGGCTGGTAGATAGTGCTGGGGTGGAGCCAGTGGTCGTCGTACACGTTGGTACCAATGACATTGGGAAGGCTAAGCGGATGGTCCTGGAAGCCAAATTTAGGTTGCTAGGTAGAAGATTAAGGTCCAGGACCTCAAAGGTAGCATTCTCGGAAATTCTACCGGTTCCACGCGCAAGGACAGCCAGACAAGCAGAGCTCCGGAGCTTCTATGCGAGGATGAGGCAGAGGTGTCGAGAGGAAGGCTTTAGATTTGTTAGGAACTGGGGGACATTTTCGGGAAAGCCAAACCTTTACAAAAGGGACGGGTTACACCTGAGCGAAAATGGAACCAGACTGCTGGCAATTAATATTAAAAAGGCTTCAGAGCAGCTTTTAAACTGATTCCTAGGGGAAAGTCGACAGGAGCTGGGCAGCTTCCGGTTTGAGAGGGTGAAACGCCAAGTATGGAGGATGAAATTTACGCACAAATGGCCGAGTCAACAGAAAAGATAGAAAGTAGTCAAGAGGTAGGACATGGTAGGCCTTCTACAAATTCTCATAAACAGCCAAAGTTGAAAGGGCATCAGAGCAATAAATATAAATGTCTGTACGCAAACGCTAGAAGCCTTCGAACAAAAATAGGGGAGTTGGAATGTTTGGCAAAAGAAAAAAATATTGATATTATTGGCATAACAGAAACCTGGTGGACAGAGGAAAACAATTGGGACACAAAAATTCCAGGTTATAAACTGTACAGGAAAGACAGGAGAGGGAAAAACGGTGGCGGTGTGGCCTTGTACATAAATGAAGAGCTAAAATCTCATGAATTAGAATTTCAAGAAAATTCAAACTCACCTACAGAAACATTGTGGGTAAAAGTCCCAGGACAAAAAACTAATCTAGCATTAGGGATCTGCTATTGCCCTCCCAACCAAACTCCAGAGGCAGACTGCTATCTGGAAAATGAAATAAGGGAAAGGGGATCCTGGACTTGGTGCTAACTAATGAACAAGATCTCGTTCAAGATGTCCTTGTAACTGAGCCCATAGGTACCAGTGACCACAACACAATAACCTTCAACTTAAGTTTGGATAGCAAACTGTCAGTGAAAACTAACACAGAGACCTTAAATTTTCAAAAGGGAATTTCACCAAAATGAGAAAAATAGTAAAGAACAAACTAAAAGGAACAGTAAAAAAAAATCAAATCCCTCCAAAATGCTTGGAAACTGTTTAAAAATACTTTAAAACAAGCCGAACTAAAATGCATTCCTAAAATAAGAAAGAGGCCGGGAAAGTCCAAGAGGACATCGGCATGGCTTACAAATGAAGTAAAAGATGTGATTGGAAAGAAGAAAAACTCATTTAAGAAATGGAAGGCTCTTCCTACTGAGGAGAACAGAAAGAAACACAAGCTCTGGCAAACTAAATGCAAAACAACCGTCAGGAAAGCCAAGAGAGATTTTGAGGCACATATAGCTAAGAATATTTTAAAAAAATAGCAAAAACTTCTTTAAGTACATCAGAAGCAGAAACCCAACTAGAAAAGCAGTTGGGCCACTTGACGAAAATGGTAAGAAAGGGACAATAAGTGAAGACAAGGAGATTGCTGAGCGGCTAAACGACTTCTTTGCCTCCGTTTTCACACAGGAGGACAGACAACATATGCCTGCAGCTGAGTCAGTTTTTTCAGGGAGGGAATTAAATGAATTAAACCAGATAGAGATAAACAAGGAAGATGTTCTCACATGCCTTACTAAACTAAATGCCAACAAATCACCAGGGCCAGATGGCATCCACCCCAGAATTCTTAAGGAACTCAAGTGTGAAATTGCTGAAATTCTAGCCAAAATATATAACCTTTCTCTAAGATCAGGCACTGTACCTGAGGACTGGAGGGAGGCAAATGTAACTCCGATCTTCAAGAAAGGATCCAGGGGTGATCCAGGAAATTATAGGCCAGTTAGTCTAACCTCAGTTCCAGGCAAAGTGATGGAAACCATTATTAAAGAAAAAATTACTAAGCACATAGAAGAACAGGCATTGCTGAAGGAAAATCAACATGGTTTCTGCAAAGGCAAATCATGTCTTACTAACTTGTTAGAATTCTTTGAGGGTGTAAATAAACACATAGATAAAGGGGACCCAGTCGATATTGTTTACCTTGACTTTCAAAAGGCTTTTGACAAAGTCCCTCACCAAAGGCTCCTAAATAAGCTCTTCAGCCATGGAATCAGGGGACAGGTCTTGTCCTGGATTGGAACCTGGCTAAACTGTAGGAAACAAAGGGTGGTAATAAATGGACACTTCTCTGGATGGAAAGAGGTGAGAAGTGGCGTACCCCAAGGTTCAGTTTTAGGACCGTTACTTTTTAATTTATTCATAAATGATCTGGATGTAGAAATAAATTGTGAGGTAGCAAAGTTTGCAGATGACACTAAACTGTTCAGGGTAGTTAAAAATGAAACTGATTGTAAAGAGCTCCAGAAAGATCTCTCGAAATTGAGTGAATGGGCAACAAAGTGGCAAATGCATTTTAACCTAAACAAGTGTAAAGTCATGCACATCAGGGCAAAGAACCTCAACTACACCTACCAATTGATGGGGTCAAAGCTTTCCGAGACAAACCAGGAAAGGGATCTTGGGGTTTTGGTGGACAGCTCAATGAAGATGTCAACCCAGTGCGCAGCAGCAGTAAAAAAAGCAAATTCTATGCTTGGCATGATCAGGAAGGGAATCGAAAATAGGTCGTCAAATGTTGTATTGCCTCTCTACAAATCTATGGTGAGGCCACATCTGGAGTACTGTGTACAATTCTGGTCACCGCACCTCAAGAAGGATATAACGGAACTGGAAAAGGTACAGAAAAGGGCAACAAGAATGATCCAAGGGATGGAGCAGCTCCCTTACGAAATCAGGTTGCAACGCCTTGGTCTTTTCAGCCTTGAAAGACGGCGTTTAAGAGGTGACTTGATCGAAGTGTATAAAATCATGCATGGGATAGAAAAGGTGAATAAAGAAAAATATTTTCTCTGTCACACAACACTAGGACTAGGGGGCACTCCCTAAAGCTCCAAGGTAGGAAAGTTAGGACTAATAAAGGGAAATATTTCTTCACCCAGAGGGTCATTGGGTTATGGAACTCACTTCCAGAGGAGGTTGTGACAGCTGTCAGCCTGGACAGCTTCAAGGCAGGATTAGAAAGATTCATGGATACCAAGGGAATCAGTAGTTACTGAAAGGGACATCCAAGTGCCACCTCTGTGTTGATGGAGGCAGGCAGGATTTTCCCCGGGTACTGGTTGTGGGGGGTCGGGAGCAGGTGAGGGTTTTGCCCTCCTTTCTGCTAGAGATCCCTGTGTACAACTAGTGGGCCACTGTGTGACACAGAATGCTGGACTAGATGGGCTGAGGCCCAATTCAGCATGGCTCTTCTTATGTTCTTATGTTCTTATGTTCTTAAGCCCTCCTCCCTTTTCTGCTTTGATAATTTTCCATTTTTCTGCATTTCTCTTTTCACCATAGTCTTCACTTCTGGAAAGGCCCACTGATGTCTGGACTTACAAAAGTATGTATGCCTTGTTCCCACTGACCCGGGAGCCACTGGCCATCATTGAATGAAAGCAAGGGAGGTTTGTATATGAGAAGGAACCTTCAAACCTACAATCCAGAGTCCCGGCTACTCACTGTAGTGGTTGATGCTGTTGATCAGGCGCACTCCCACTTGAGCATGGTGGTTGGTCATCAGGACGATATCAAAGAGCTCCTCGCTGTCTGGATAGAGTGCCCGCAGCTGCTTGTTGACTGCTTCCAGGGCCTAAAGGGTCAGAAAATGGCAGGTCAGTTTGGCCCACAGCAGACAACCTGACTTACAGCTGGGTAGCATTGAGGGCTGTGTGGTCGTGGTTGGAGTGTGGAGGGATGGGTGTGCTGTTTTGCAATGTGTGCTGGGGAAAGCATTTATAGTTCACAATGTACAATGACAGTAAAGTTATTCCATTCCATTCCATTCTATTCAAAGGGATGGGAAGCCACCCAATGGCCAGTGGCATCACTTGTATTAGTGGCACCCGGTGGGGTAACTCATGGTATCACCCCTGTCCCAGACCACGAGATTGTAGCAAAAATACCAGGCATTTTAACAAAATCAGCAACTATTTAGGAGCCCCCGGTGGTGCAATGGGTTAAACCCTTGTGCCAGCAGGACTTAAGACCGAGAGGTCTTAGGTTTGAATCTGGTGGGAACGTGGGTGAGCTCCCGTCTGTCAGCTCCAGCTCCCCATGTGGGGACATGAGAGAAGCCTCCCACAAGGATGGTAAAACATCAAGAAAACATCTGGGCATTTCCCAGGCAAGGTCCTTGCTGACGGCAAATTCTCTCACACCAGAAGCGACTTGCGGTTTCTCAAATCACTACTGACACGAAAAAAGCAACTATTTAAAACACATGCAAAGCAAACAACAGCCTGTGTGTGTCACATTTGTAGATGAAACCCTGGGATTCAAAATATCCTTGTAATAGAATAATAATAATGACAGATCTACCTAGAGTGCTTTGATATGAGAGGGTCAGAAATGTACATTAGCACATAGAGTTTAACCCTTGTAGGTATAGGCAGACCCCAAGTTACAAACAAGAGAGATTCTATAGGTTTGTTCTTAAGTTGAATTTGTTTGTAAGTTGGAACATGTCCATTTTTTCAGTATAATTCCATATATTTTGACTAGCATAGGGAAGGGTTAACGCCCCTGGGTGTTTCCTTTGCTGGCTATGCCCCTCTTCAGAGGATTTCACCTCACTTTCTCTCCCTGTGATGATTGGATTTTGAAAAATGTAGCTTGTTGTGGAAACAAGAATTGGAGATAAAGCTTCACCTGAGACCCCTTTCCCCATGATAATGACTCTTTCAGGAGTGGATTTCCCCCCCCCCCCCGAGGGATAGATTTCCCTCACTTCCTGCGGCTTCAGCCCTGCTCTTAACTATGAGTCATTTCTAAGTCAGATATTTGTAACTCGGGGACTGCCTATAGTTCCCCAAGAAGTTACTATAAATAATAATAATAATAACAACAATAGCTCAGATGATCCATTGGAACTTGTGCCACAAATATCATCTGCCTGTGACAAAGAACTGGTGGGATCGCAAGCCTGAATTTTTTTTACACAAAATGAACAAGTCGAACTACTCAGGGATTTCCGAATTCAGACTGGCAGAGTTTTGGAACACAATACTCCTGACCTCACGATTGTGTTAAAAAAACAAATGTATGGATCATCGATGTTGAAATCCCAGGTGACAGCAGGATTGATGAGAAGCAACTCAAAAAGCTTACACAATATGAGGATTTAAAGATTGAACTGCAAAGACTCTGACACAGTCCAGTCAAGGGGGTCCCAGTGGTGATCGGCACACTGGATGCAGTGCCTAAAGACCTTGGCCTGCACTTAAAAACAATTGGCGCAGACAAAAATCACCATCTGTCATCTGCAAAAGGCAGGCCCGGATTAACACCTTTTTGCGCCCTAGGTCACACTTTGGAATTATGCCCCCTTAAAGCCAACCTCTACCGCACCCCCCCCCCCACACACACACATCCTTTCATCCGCTCGTCCCCCTTAGGGCCCCGCATCCAGCTCTCCTGGTGTGGCCCCACTAGGTCCACCACAGGAGTTTCCCTCTTGGCAGGCACTATGGATGCAGGCATGGGGGGAGGAGGCTCCTCCCCGATGCCGGGGCTTGAGGCACTTGGCTCCTACCCAGTATCAGGGATTGCGCATGCGTTGTAGTCAGCAGCTGTACCGATGCCGCGCTTCTCCCCGATAGCGGGACTTGTCGCGTTGGGCTTCTCTCCGGTACTGGGGTTTGCGCATGTGCCGTAGCCGGCAGTTGCGCTTCTCTCTCCAGTAAGGAGGAGTCTCCTCCTTGTGTTGGAGGAGGAATACCAGCTTTCCTGGTGTTAGGGCATGCACAGACTGCACAATGGAGTTTCCTGTACTTGCACTGAAGGAGCCAGCAAGCGGATGCTGCCGGCGTCAAGGGAGTTAATTGTTCCTCCTGTCGACGTCGACGCCAGTGTCGAGAGCCCCTGCACATACGCCGTTTGCGCAACAATAGCAGAGGCAGGAGCTGGTATTCAGGAAGGGGCAGGGGCGCCGCCGAAAAGGAGGACCTCCGGTATCCTTCCTTCCTCATCTCCATTGCGTTTTTATTTGTTTCAACATTTTTATATTTTTTTGGTCCATGATCTGCGCCCCCCTCCCCTCGGCTTGCACCCCTAGGCTATGGCCTAGGTTGGCCTTATGGGTAATCCTGGCCTGGCAAAAGGCCACCCTATTTGGATCTGCATGCATTGTTTGCCGATACATTACAAATAATAATAATAGCAGCAGCAACAGCCACAATGTTGTGTTGAAGGCCTAGCAAATTCCTATACTGGATATCTCTCTAGGAATCTTTAAATTATTATTTATATTATATTATATTATGTGTTGCTATATTGTTTATCTTATTTGTCATTTCATATATTTTATGATTTTTTCCCTCTCTATTTATTTGCTGTTTTATGTTCAATTGTGTTGTAATGTTTTTTGGGCTTGGCCTCATGTTAACCGCCCTGAGTCCCCTTTGGGGAGATGGAGGCGGGTTATAGTTAAAGATTATTATTATTATTATTATTAAATTCTCAATGCAACTTTATGATGTGCTGGAGCCAGGGCTGAGATAATTCAGTGGTGTTTGTTAATACAGTGCAGAGGCATCTCAGATATGGGCCACATACACCCAGTACATTTCCACCTCTGTTCTTATTGGCAAAGGTGATTGAGCAACTCCCTCTTTGCTTTGGCACATGATGGGAAACCCCGCAAGTTGCACTCAATGGTTTGGAAGAGATCCGCTGCAAACTCTATTTGATCCCAGAATTGTCCTTCATGTAGAAAATATTGCAGAAGGTGCAGACCTTGACGAAAGGGAAGGCAGCTCCAGGAAGGAAAGCTTCGTTCTCATGGTCCAGTTGGTATTTGACATAGGCCTCTACTCCTTGTTCGTTGTAGATCTTCTGCTCCTCTTCCATTCGGAAAAGGGCCCGAGAGGAGACAGCAATGGTGATGGCATTCTGTGGCTTTGGCTGCAAGAAAGAGAGAGGGTTCAGCATGAAAGAGAGGCCCAAAGAGCATCCAGATCCCCAAATCGGAGATCAACTGGTCTCTAAAATCACTTCTCCTGGTTCCGAAAAGGCGAAATATGAAACATAATTGTGCCATCTGTCACTCAAGAGGGTTAGCTATTAACGGCTTATGGGACTCCCCTACCGGCAATTGCTGAGCCACATGGGAGCCATAAGTTACTAATTAACATCTTAACAACATGGGAGCAAGTTACTAATTAGCTAAAATATTATTTTAATCATTCTTAAGAGAGTGACGCATGGTTACGGTTATGATTTGGATTTAAAATGTCATGGGAAAGTGTTTTCTGTTACCTTCAGGCGGGGCTTTGTCGGTGGTGGCACCAAACGCATGACAGGCATTTCCATATTCCAACCGTCATTTTGGACTGTTTTAAAATTCTCCTTTGGTCTGTTCAGTGTATTGAATTTATTAAGGGAATACAGTACAGCAGTGTTTTTCAACCTTTTTTGAGCCGCGGCACACTTTTTACGTTTACAAAATCCTGGGGCACACCACCAACCAAAATGACAAAAATGACACTCTGACACAGTAATACATATAGTTAATATGTTTTTAAATGTATTTATACACTCAGTGTATAACCTGGGCCTGTTTCAATGAACACAACATAGATATCCTGGCAGGAATGGCAGAAAGACACACACAAAGGTCTTGCTCAACAGCTGTCAGTCATGGGAAAACTTCGGCCCTCTGGGTGTTTTGGACTCCAACTCCCACCATTCCTAACAGCCTGAGGCCCTTTCCTGCTTAAGTGGCTGAGGGGGGGAAGGAAAAGGGCCTGAGGCTGCTAGGAATGGTGGGAGTTGGAGTCCAAAACACCTGGAAGGTCCAAGTTTGCCCATGCCAGCTTTCGATTCCATCGCCACATCTATCTTCAGCCTCTGGCGGTTTGAATATATGTGATTATCTACGTGATTTTCTACCTTGTTGCTATGATTATAGTGATGCTTCTTTAAACTGTCCGCAAACTGACTGTTATTGTGCGGATCCCGGAACTGACATTGGATAACATTGTGAGGATACACTTTGTTTTTTGTACTCACTTCTGTGATTTCATCAAATATCGCGGGTTTTCCGTAGAGGAGCGCTCCGTGAACTTGCTATTTCCTGGTTCGCAACTCCTCCGCTCTCTGTGGCGACCACGCCGAACTACTTTATGTAAGACTTTTGATTTTCTCCAGCAGGATTGGGTACTTTGAATGTGTTTTTTGCGTATGATTATGTATGATTAATTGTGCATTTTGTACTGTGACGTAGCGGCGCTCCTTTAATAAGTAAGGGTATTGGAGGTTCCAATTTCCCACGGCACACCTGATGATCGCTCACGGCACACTAGTGTGCCCTGGCACACTGGTTGGGAAACACTGCAGTACAGCACCCTGAAGAGCTCATATATAAAGTTTGGATAAAAACTCAGAGCAGATTAGTTGCTCTGTTTTCACACTCAAATTGGCTTTATGAAACCTGTCTGTTTTTGCAGAGCTCTAGGATGCCTTGGGTGCCCTTGTAACTTTAACAAAATTCATTAGTTTGGGTGTCTCTGCCTAATGAATGAGTCTGTCTGTTGGCAGTGTTGAAAAGTACACAGTAAAAACCCAGATTGCTGCATGTTCCTCAGAGCACCTGCCCCCCAGATTCTCCATTGCCTTTGTCTGGGTTTTGCTCTAGAAAGGTGCTTTCTCTGGAGCCTCATAGCATTTTGGCATCTTTTTTTCCTAGTCCTACCTGGCCATTCCTCTGTAGCAGTGGCTCCCAACCTTTCCTTGACCAGAGACCACTTTGACCAGGAACCACTCTCCAACATTAGTACCAAAAGAGTTACAAATCAGTTTTTGATCAACTCTAGATTCGGTTTGGTTATTTGGGGTGCTGTTTCCGAAAATTACATTAGATAGGCCACATCAGCTCTAGTTTCTGATACAGAACATATGACATCCAGTAGTCACCATCTGCTCACCCAGAAAAAACCATATTTAATGATCTAGAGCTGATGTGGTCTATCCAATGCAATTTTCTGAATCAGCACCCAAAATAACCCCAGGAACAGGCCTAAAAATGAAGACACCAAGAAAAAAAACAATTTTTGGTTGGGCTGTGTTATTATCTGTCGATTTTGTTAATGCTCGTGTTAAAAAGAGAAGGGGAGGGGACTGAGGTTGAAAAAAAATACAAAAGGCGGAGGACGAGACCCAAGAAACTGTCCCTAATCTGGCTCTTATTGTTATATTGTTATATTATACTTCTCACTTACCAAAATCTTATGAGAACTAGTGTTAAGAAATCATAGAATGGTTATGGAATATTACTGGGAAGCTGCTGAGTTAGATCATTGGCACATCATGGCTTGTACTGAAAATTCAGACTGGCAGCAATCGCTCTCCAGTGCTGAAAGTAAGATTTGTACAAAGATGAGATTTAGAGGTTTGTTGTTTATTCGTTCAGTCGCTTCCGACTCTTTGTGACCTCATGGACCAGCGCATGCTTGAGCTCCCTGTGGGCCGTGGCTATCCTCCCAGCTCCTGCAAGGTCAAGTCAGTCATTTCAAGGATACCATCCCTTGGTCGGCCCCTCTTCCTTTTTCTTTCCATTTTCCCCAGCATCATTGTTTTCTCCAAGCTTTCCTGTCTTCTCATTATGTGGCCAAAGTACTTCATCTTTAGGAGGCTACAAACCAAAACATGAGCCAACTGTGTGATGCAGCAGCTAAAGAGGTCAATGCAGTTCTGGGTGACAGCAGGGTGTCCAGATCAAGAGAAGTATTGGTGCCTCTTTGTTCTGCTTTGGACTGACCTAAACTGGACTCCTGTGCCCAGGTTTGGGTACCAATTAAAAAGATATGGTCAAGCTGGAATGTGTCCAGAGGAAGGCGACCACGATGGTCAAAGGTCCAGTAAACAATCATTGAAGAAGGTATGCATGTTAGCTTGGAGCAGAGGGGAGTAAGACGTAACAAGATGGCCATGTTCACATATCTTAAGGCAGTGATTTTCAATCAGTGTGCCACAGAACACTAGTGTGCCATGAGAGATCATCAGTTGTGCCGTGGGAAATTACAGTGTAGAGAGAGAGGGAGAGAGCCTAGCAGGACACTTCAGGCAGCGGAAATGAGGCTTTCTTGGCTGAAGCAGCAATGCCAGCCAGCCTGGCTGCAGTCAGGGAAAGCCCTTGGCGTCCAGAACTTTCCTCCCTCCCTCCTCTCTCTCTCTTTCCCTTCCTTCCTTCCCTCCCTCTGCCCGCCAAGGGCTACCTGGCCAGGCTGCGGCTCCTCCTGCTTCCTGGCTCCTGGGTGCTCTTCTGCCCTCTTCCCCTCCGGCAGCAAGGAGGAGGAGAGGGAGGAGGAGTCTGTGGGAGCTGCCCCCGTCCGACCCCACTCCCGGAGGCTCGAGGCGAGGCTTTCTGCCCTCTAGCCCCTCCGCGCCAGGGAAGGGGAGCAACCCCTCATCTCCTGGCCTCTCCTGGCTGTGCTCCGGGTTAGCTGCAGAGCAGAGCAGAGGCCGGGATGCGCAGCTCCACAGCCCAGCTTGGTTCCTTCCCGATCTGTCCCCAAGGCAACAGTAGGGAAGCCGAAGGGACGCCAGGGAGGGGGGAGGCACTCCTGGGGGGGCTGAACCCCATTCGGGAAGGAGAGCTGGGAGTGGCCACAGTTTGTTCTGAGGCTCGGAGCCACCCCGTGTGCTCAATTCCTCTTCGTCCTGCTCAGCCGAACCCGCGTGCGCTTCGACCACTCAGCGCAGCCCTCCCTGCAAGACGGTGATGGGTCTCCTGCGCGTGGGCCTCCGGGGGGGGGTGTGTGTGTTTGGCGGAAGCAGCGGGGGGAGGGTGACAGTTAGTAAAATGACAGTTAGAGTGTCATTTTGCGTCATTTTGGTTGGTGGTATGCCCCAGGATTTTGTAAATGTAAAAAAATGTGCTGCTGCTCAAAAAAGGTTGAAAATCACTGCCTTAAGGGATGTCATAGAGGAGATGGCATAAATCCAATCCAATGGATTCAGATTACAAGAAAAGAGATTCCATCAAAACATTGGGAATGGAAAAGCTCAATCTGTAGGCCTTTGACAAGGTCCCCCATAACCTTCTTGCAAACAAATGTAAAATGTGGGCTAGATAATATTACTGTTAGGTGGATTTGTAATGAGTTAAGTGACTGAACTCAAAAGAGTGTTCACCAATGGTTCATATTCATCCTGGAAAGAAGTGAAGTGCCACAGGGTTCGGTCCTGGGCCCAGTCGTGTTCAATATCTTTAGAGGGCATGCTTATCAAGTTTGCAGATGACACCAAATTAGGAAGGATAGCTAAGACTCCAGAGGACAGGATCAGAATTCAAAATGACCTTAACAGATTAGAGAACTTGGCCAAAACTAACAAAATGAATTTCAACAAGGACAAATGTAAGATATTCCACTTAGGCATAAAAAAATGAAATGCACAGATACAAAATGGGTCATGCCTGGCTCAACAACAGTCCATCTGAAAACAATCTTGGGAGTCTTCGTGGACATCAAGTGGAACATGAGCCAACAGTGTGATGCTGCAGTTGAAAAAGCCAATGGGATTTTGAGCTGCATTAAAAGGAGTATAGTATCCAGATCAAGGGAAGTCATGGTGCCTCTCTATTCTGCTTTGGTCAGACCTTCTCACTTAAAATACTGTGTCCAGTTCTGGGCATCACAATTCAAGAGGGATATTGACTCTCTGGGAGGTGTCCAGAGGAGGGCAACTAAAATATTCAAAGGTCTGGAGACCATGCCCTATGAGGAGCATCTTAAAGAGCTGGGCATGTTTAGCCTGCAGAAGAGAAGGTTAAGAGGAGACATTATCAAAGGTAAAGGTATCCCATTGACGTTAAGTCTAGTCGTGTCCAACTCTGAGGAGTGATGCTCATCTTCATTTCTAATCCAAAGAGCTGGCGTTGTCCTTAGATACCTCCAAGGTCATGTGGTCAGTATAATTGCATGGAGTGCCATTACCTTCCCGTCAGAGCGGTACCTATTAACCTACTCACATTTGCATGTTTTCAAACTGCTAGGTTAACAGAAGCTGGGGCTAGCAGCGAAAGCTCACTCCGCTCCCCGGATTTGAACCACCAACCTTTCGGTCTGCAAGTTCAGTAGCTCAGAGCTTTAACCCACTGAGCCACCGGGGACTCCTATCAGGAGCCATGATTGCCATGTCTAAATATGTGAGGGGAAGGCATAGGGAGGAGGGAGCAGACCTTTTTTCCTGCTGCCCTGGAGACTAGGACTGGAAGCAATGGGTTCACATTACATGAAAGGAGATTCCACCTGAACATTACGAAGAACTTCTTAGAGCTGTTCAGTAGTGGAACTCTCTGCCTCAGAGTGTAGTGAAGGCTCCTTCTTTGGATACTTTTAAACAGAGGCTGGATGGCCATCTGTCAAGGGTACTTTGTGCTTTTCCTGCATGACAGACGGGGGTTGGACTAGCCTCTTCCAGCTCTAGGAGTCTAAATCTTGTTTCTTCATGAAGGCAAAAGGAGCAATATTGGTTTCCATGCCACTTTTTGCATGAGGTTACCATAAAAGGCAAAGATATCTTTTCAAGATTGGCACCCATGATCCTGCACCCAGTGAGTGGCCTTCAGCAACCTTTAGGTGTTGTAGGAGTTTGTTCTCTGAGCCCTCCTCTTCCTCCTTCTCCTAGCAATGGCCAAGGTCATGCAAGGTCATGGGAAATGCCAGTGCAACGTCTGGATCAGAGAGAAAGCCGCTGCTGGGAGGCTGGCAGAAGCCGGATGGTTTGCCGAGGAGGACAGACAGCAGGGGAAATCTGGGTCAGGCGCCTTCCTGCCGGAACCTCTCATCTTCAGAGATTCCGTTCAGAGGAGAGGAGAGCCTTGCATGTTAGCAGTGAGACCAAAGCTCCATCCAGACTGACCACTGCAGCAGCCAGACAACAAACATGCAAATGAAAGCCCTTAAGGTGCATCACTGCTCTGTGGTTATGCAATCACCATTGGGATCTCAAACTGGTGGCGCGATTTCCTCCGTAATCACCACCTGCACAGCAAAATGCCTTTCTTCACTATCGGTTTGATACTGATTGAAGTGGGCAGTATAAGGTAAAGGGTAAAGGTTTCCCCTTGACGTTAAGTCTAGTCATGTCCAACTCTGGGGGTTGGTGCTCATCTCCATGTCTAAGCCAAAGAGTCAGCGTTGTCCATAGACACCTCCAAGGTCATGTGGCCAGCATTACTACATGGAACACTGTTACCTTCCCGCCGGAGCGGTACCTATTGATCTACTCACATTTGCATGTTTTCGAACTGCTAGGTTAATAGAAGCTGGGGCTAGCAGCGGGAACTCACTCAGCTCCCCGGATTCGAACCTGTGACACAGATGATGTCCAACTCTGTCACTCCTTCTCACCTGCTACTAAGGGGGCTGTTCAAGTCCTGAACCGGTGCTTGGCCACTGTAACAGACTGGATGAGGACTAACAAATTGAAACTAAATCCAGACAAGCCAGAGGTACTCCTGTTCAGTCGTAAGGCTGAACAGGGCATAGGGTTACAGCCTGTGCTTGACGGGGTTACACTCCACCTGAAGGCGCAGGTTCGCAGTCTGGGAGTGATCCTGGATTCATCGCTGAGCCTGGAGCCCCAGGTCTCGGCGGTGCCCGGGAGAGCTTTTGCACAGTTAAAGCTTGTGTGCCAGCTGCGCCCATACCTTGGGAAGTCTGACTTGGCCATGGTGGTCCACCCTCTGGTTACATCCCGAATAGACTACTGCAATGCTCTCTACGTGGGGTTGCCTCTGAAGACTGCTCGGAAGCTGCAATTAGTCCAATGTTTGGCAGCCAGGCTACTAACAAGAGCGGGGTACAGGTAGCATACAACTCCCTTGCTGCGCCAGCTCCCCTGGCTGCCAATTAGCTTCCGGGCACAATTCAAAGTGCTGGTTTTAACCTACAAAACCCTATACGGTTCTGGCCCAGTTTACCTGTCTGAATGGATTCTCCCCTACGAACTATCAAGAACATTAAGATCCTCCGGAGAGGCCCTGCTCTCGGTCCCACCGATTTCGCAAGCAGCGCTGGTGGGGACGAGAGACAGGGCCTTCTCTGTGGTTGCCCCTCGGCTGTGGAACTCTCTCCCAAGTGATGCTAGATCTGCCCCCTCTCTGTTGTCCTTTAGGAGGCTGGTGAAGACCTGGATGTGGAACCAAGCCTTCCCAGAATAGGCTGAGATTGGCTATTTTCTGAATGTATGACCACGTTTACAGATTGAGTGGAATTGTTTTAATGGCGATGTGGTTTTATGCTGGGTTTTTATGTATTTTAATATGTTGTTGTAGTTGTTTTTAAATTGTATAGCATTGAATTTTTGCTGTTATGCCGGTCTGAGTACCTTGACAGAGGTGAGAAGGTCGGGGTACAAGAGTTTTAAATAAATACATAAATAAGTTCAGCAACTCAGCGCTTTAACCCAGTGAGCCACCAGGGGCTCAATGGGCAGTGTAGATAGGGCCAAAGACACAAAGGTAAAACCAGGTTCAGAAAGCACTAGATATTATGCACTCTAAAGATGGGCACCAGTATGCCACTCACTGCTCTGCAAAATTTTAAAGGGTTCATTCAGAGCCATAAACTCCTGTTCTTCTAGGTGAGAGTTTTGCAAATTCCCTAGCAATCGGTGATGGCTGGCGAGACTGAGAAGGATGGTCATCCGCTCTGGCTTTTAGTCCGAACTTTAAAGGACCCCTCCTATAGTTAAGAATGGCATTCAGCACCTTGGATAGCTATCGTTCAGCATAAAATCCAAACTGGATTCAGTACCCCCCGTCATGGAAAGCACTAGGTGGCACCATTGGAAAGCAGACCGAGGCCGCATAAAAACACAAATATTGGTTTTCCAAGTGCAAATTCCAAGTGCAACAGTAAAAACAATAAATATCTGTTCCTTGTAGCTCTATTTTGAAGGGCCTCATCCATCACAGCACTGGGAAACGTTCCCTAGGATATTAATTTTTAAACTCCCCGCAGTAGAAAGCAGCCATGGTTGCTCATTCCAAAAGGAGATTTTCCCACTGAGTTGCAACAGCAAGAGGAATTATAAAAGCAGCTGCTGCTGATATTTTGAGACTCTGATGCAGGTATGTGCACCCCTGTGCCCAGGGCTGACAGATGAGCCCTTTCCAGGTGGCATAGATCTACAAGTGCCAGGTATAACTGGCAAAGGAAGCCGTGACAGATGGGAGAAGAGAGGCATGTTGCATTTCTGGGACTAAACAGCCTCCCCCCTGCTCTCCCTGTTTTATCTTGTATCTTCTTCCTTTCCTTTGCAAGAACGGCATCTTCCAAGAGAAAATATATTCTCGGCTCAATGCCGTTTGTCGAGACAATGCCAAAGTGTGAGCTCACTTGCTACTATTTGCAATGAAACAATAGCACCATTTGCTTGGAAACCTGTGGGTGACACAATGCTGGATGCCAATGCAGGCAGTGCCAATGGAAAGGTAAGGCCAATGTTTCAACTGTTGTGAAGGAAGGAAAAAGTAGAAGAAATGAGCTGCATTTCCTTCCTTTGTTGCCAATCCTGCAGTGTTGCCATGTGCCAAATGAAGGCTGGTGCTGGTCTCCACTGCAAGGTTCCCAGGTCTTAAATCTCATTTATTATTAGTTACTAGCCGTCCCGTGCCACATGTTGCTGTGGCCCAGTCGGTGTATATGAATTGTGTGTGTGTGTATATGTGTGCGTATATATTTGTGTATATGTGTGTGCGCGTGTATATGTGTGTGTGTGGTTTTGCGCATGCACATATTTTCTTTCTTTCTTTATTGTTTTTTGGCTTTTTAAATCTCTTCTGCTGTGTTTTTCTGTGTTTTTATGAGTGATGGTCACTCGTCCTGATACGTGTATTGTGTTCAAATTTGGTGTCAATTTGTCCAGTGTTTTTTGAGTTATGTTAATCCCACAAACGAACATTACATTTTTATTTTTATTTATTTATTTATTCATGTTATTTATTTGCCTTATTTTTATCCCGTCCACCTCCCGATAAAGGGACTCAGGGAGGCTAATAATAAATGTGCCACACTGCAAAATAAAGCAATATAAATGCATAAAAATGTGTGTAAGGTAAAGGTAAAGGTTTCCCCTTAACATTAAGTCTAGTTGTGTCTGACTCTGGGGATATGTGAGTATGTGCTCATCTCCATTGCTAAGCCGAAGAGCCGGCGTTGTCCATAGACACCTCCAAGGTCATGTGACTGGTATGACTGCATGGAACGCTGTTACATTCCTGCAGAAGTGGTACCTATTGATCTACTTCATATTTGCATGTTTTTGAACTGCTAGGTTGGCAGAAGCTGGGGCTAACAGCGGGAGCTCATCCCACTCCTTGAATTCGAACTGCCAACCTTTTGGTCGCCAAGTTTAACAGCTCAGCAGTTCAACCCACTGTGCTATCAGGGGGCCCTATAAAATTAAAGAACAATAATGAAACCATTTACATTGTTAAAACCATTAAAAATAAAAAAATATTAAAATACATTTTTAAAAACCCACAGCCATCTCCAAATCTCATGTGTGTTTAATTCTATTTTAACATTTATTATTGTTGTCGTTATTATTATTATTATTAATTTATACCTCAATTTTTCAGTACAGCTATATTTATATTTATAGTTTGGAGAGTTACAATTGCACTGTTTTTAAGGTGGTGGCTGTTTTTGGGTCTCAATCTAAAGAGGAAAGCAGGCACAAATAAATGTAAGGGGGTCCGCTCTTAAATGGGTGGCCTCCTTTCTCCAAGATCGGGGACAACGGGTGGAGAGGGGAGGGATGGTCTCGGGAAGGGTTCCCCTTAATTGTGGGGTCCCCCAAGGGGCTATCCTCTCTCCTCTATTATTTAACATCTATATGCGTCCACTTGCCCAACTGGTGCGTAGTTTCGGTCTGGAGTGTCACCCAGCCGGTGCTGAGGTCGGATGGAAGGCCGGCCGGACTCTGTACCCGATTATTTCCATCTGTGCCTGTAAGCCGTGACTGGGTGGCTACGGGCCAGCAGGTTGAAGGTGAACCCGTCGAAGATGGAGGTCCTGTGGCTGGGTCCCCTGGGGGGGGGGGGGGGCAGCTCCAGCTGCCAATAATGGATGGTGAGGTGGTTAGTCCATCGCCGCTGGTTAAAAGTCTGGGGGTCCAACTGGACCCTCTGCTGACGATGGAGGCTCAGGTCTCCACCGTGAGCAGAGCAGCGTTTATCCATATGCGCCAGGCGAGGCGGCTGGTGCCCTACCTTTCAGGTGATGACCTAGCCGCGGTAATCCAGGCCATGGTCATCTCGAGACTGGACTACTGTAACGCCCTTTACATTGGCCTTCTTTTGTCGGTAATCCGGAAACTGAAGATGGTGCTAAACGCTGTGGCTCGACTGCTGGCTGGAGTGACACTAACATGCCACATCACACCAGTCCTCCAGCGTTTGCACCGGCTTCCCATCGAGTACCGGATTGCCTTCAAAGTGCTGGTGTTAACCTTTAAAGCCTTGCATGGTCTGGGGCCAGTGTACCTGAAGGACCGCCTCTCCCTGCACATTCCCCAGAGACCACTACGGTCCATGGACCAAAACCTATTGGAGGTTCCATCACTCAAGATTTGCCGATTGTCATCGACTCAGCAGCGCACCTTTTCTGTAGTAGCGCCTACCCTGTGGAACGCCCTCCCGGCAGAGGCACGAGCAATAATGGAGTTACAGACCTTTCGGAGGGCCTGTAAGACCAACCTGTTCCACCAGGCGTTTAATCTCTAAGGTTGTGCTTTCCAATCTGGTCCTAATCTGTTTTTATTCTGTTTCTAACTATGTTATGTTGTGTATTCATTGTTGTGAACCACCCTGAGCCTTTTTGGGAAGGGTGGTATATAAATCGAAATAATAAATAAATAAATAAATAAATAAATAATCATCCTTGAAAAAAGGAGGAATGAACTTAGGGGCCATGGTGGTGCAATGGGTTAAACCCATGTGTTGCTAAACTGCTGACCTGAAGGTTGGTAATTCAAATCCGTGAGACGGGGTGAGCTCCTGTCTGTCAGCTCCAGTTCCTGCCAACCTACAGTTCGAAAACATGCAAATGTGAGTAGATAAATAGGTACCACTTCGGCAGGAAAAAGGCAAAGAGGTGCCCCAAGCAATCATGCCAGCCACACAACCAGGAGGTGGCAACGCAGGCTCCTCAGCCTGAAATTGGAGAAAAAGCACCTCCTCAGAGCCAGAGATGAGCACTGCCTCCAGAAGCTGAAAATGGAAGGAGAAGCCTCTGCCTTTGTTTGTGTTTGTGTGTCTCATCGTATATGATTGTAAAGGCACTGAATGTTTGCCTACGAGATATATATGCTGGATTATTATTATTATTATTATTATTAAAGAAATTATTATTATTAGGGTAAGAGCACTGCCTTGAAAATGTATGTGTGTTTCATTTGTTTGTCTTGCTTTCATATTTGAAGATGTATTTTGCCCATCACGTAATAATTACCACAAAGACACCGAATCCAGTCTGATCTTTGAAGCTAAGCAGGATCAGCCTAGGTTCGTATTTGGTTGTGAAGAGCCATGTGGAAAGGAAGTCACATTGGGGAGAAAACACTGCCACAGAATGCAGTTTCAGAACGCGGATTAACTACCATTCTGTGGCAGTGTAGACTCATATGTTCCAGTGTAGACTCATATATTCCAAGTCAATGCATTTAAACTGCATTCTATGGCAGAGTACGTAGATCCAGCCTTAGACGGGGACCCAATAGAGCAATGGATTGAAGTTGCAGGAAAAGTGATTTCAAGTAAACATTAGGAAGACATTTGCTGTTCGACCATGCTGCTGAAGAGTCCAGTAGTCTCCTTCCTTTTCTGGAAGTTTTGAAGCAGAGGCTGAATGACCATCTGCTGGGAGGGTTTGAATTGTGTCTCCCTTTGTGGCAGAACTGGGCTGTATTGATGGCCTTTGGGGATCCCTTCCTACTCTAGGATTCTACAAGAAGGGATTCTCATTGAGTAAAGTAAGTGTGGATGGCCATCTGAGGGGAGGGTTTGGATTGTGTCTTCCTGCCTGGCAAATTGGGTTGTATGGATGGCCTTTGGAGATCCCTTCCCACGCTAGGATTCTGTAAGAAGGGAATCTCATTGAGTAAAGTAAGTGTGGATGGCCATCTGTGGGGAGGGTTTGGATTGTGTCTTCTTGCCTGGCAGAAGGGGGTTTGTATTGATGGCATTTGGGGACCCCAGCTTTAGGATTCTATAAGAAGGGAATCTCATTGAGTAAAGTAAGTGTGGTTGGCCATCTGTGGGGAGGGTTTGGATTGTGTCTTCCTGTCTGGCAGAAGGGAGTTGTTCTGGATGGCCTTTGGCATCCCTTCCAACTCAGAATTCTATATTATGAGTCTTTTAAGTAGAGGTTAAGTGACGATCTGGCAGGAGGGATTAGATGGTGTCTTCCTGTTGGCCAGAATAGGGTTATACCGTATGGCCTTTGGGGTTCCCTTCCCTTCCAGTTCTAGAATTCTATGATTATGAGGTTTTTAAGTAGAGGTTAAATGGCCATCTGGCGGGTGGGATTAGATGGTGTCTTCCTGTTGGGCAGAATATGGTTGTATTGGATGGCCTTTGGGGTTCCCTTCTCTTCCAACTCTAGAATTCTATGATTACGAGGCTTTTAAGTAAATGGCCATCTGGGAGAAGGGATCAGATGGTATCTTTCTGTTGGGCAGAATAGGATTGTACTGGAAGGCCTTTGGGGTTCCCTTCCCTTCCAACTTTAGAATTCTATGATTATGAGGCTTTTAAGTAAATGGCCATCTGGTAGGAGGGATTAGATGGTGTCTTTCTGTTGGGCAGAATAAGGTTGTAGTGGATGATCTTTGGGGTTCCCTTCCCTTCCAACTCTAGAATTCTATATTATGAGTCTTTTAAGTAGAGGTTAAGTGACGATCTGGCAGGAGGGATTAGATGGTGTCTTCCTGTTGGCCAGAATAGGGTTATACCGTATGGCCTTTGGGGTTCCCTTCCCTTCCAGTTCTAGAATTCTATGATTATGAGGTTTTTAAGTAGAGGTTAAATGGCCATCTGGCGGAAAGGATTAGATGGTGTCTTCCTGTTGGGCAGAATAAGGTTGTAGTGGATGATCTTTGGGGTTCCCTTCCCTTCCAACTCTAGAATTCTATGATTATGAGGCCTTTAAATAGAGGCTAAATGGCCATCTGGCAGGTGGGATTAGATGGTGTCTTCCTGTTGGGCAGAATAGGGTTGCACTGGATGGCCTTTGGGGTTCCCTCCCCTTCCAAATCTAGGAGTTTATCATGCTATCATAACAACATACATCAGCATGGAAGCAAATTGGAAACAAAGTGACCTCCCTCCCATCACAGCCCTAAAAGAAGAGGCTTTTAAGTAGAGGTTAAATGGCCATCTGGTGGGAGGGATTAGATAGTGTCTTTTTGTTGGCCAGAATAGGGTTGTAGTCAGGGCCGTAGCCAGGATTTTGATTTGGGGGCTGAGTTTGGTTCGGGGGGGGTTGAGACTGGGAGGAAGAGGGTCTACCCTAGCCTTTTGTATTGTTATCCCAATAACCCCATTAATGTGGGATATAATGAGCATGGTGATCAGATCATGATTTAAATGCACGTAACAGTTTAAATAATGTACCAGTAAGGCCTTTTCGCGGACCACCCTGAGAATTTCGGGGGGGGGGGCTGAAGCCCCCTTAGCCCCCCCTGGCTACATGCCTGGTTGTAGTGGATGATCTTTGGGGTTCCCTTCCCTTCCAACTCTAGAATTCTAAGATTATGAGGCTTTTAAGTAAATGGCCATCTGTTGGGAGGGATTAGATGGTGTCTTTCTGTTGGGCAGAATAGGGTTGTACTGGAAGGCCCTTGGGGCTCCCTTCCCTTCCAACTTTAGAATTCTATATTATGAGGCTTTTAAGTAAATGGCCATCTGGTGGGAGGGATTAGATGGTGTCTTCCTGTTGGGCAGAATAGGGTTGCACTGGATGGCCTTTGGGGTTCCCTTCCCTTCCAAATCTAGGAGTTTATCATGCTATCATAATAACATACATCAGCATTGAAGCAAATTGGAAACAAAGTGACCCCCCTCCCATCACAGCCCTAAAATAAGTAGAAGTTAAATGGCCATCTGGTGGGAGGGATTAGATAGTGTCTTTCTGTTGGCCAGAATAGGGTTGTACTGGATGGTTGGGGTTCCCTTCCAACTCTAGAATTCTATGATTATGAGGCTTTTAAGTAAATGGCCATCTGGTGGGAGGGATTAGATGGTGTCTTTCTGTTGGGCAGAAAAGGGTTGTACTGGAGGGCCTTTAGGGTTGGTTCGCTTCCCAACTCTAGAATTCTATGATTATGAGGCCTTTAAATAGAGGTTAAATGGCCATCTGGCGGGTGGGATTAGATGGTGTCTTCCTGTTGGGCAGAATAGGGTTGTACTGGATGGCCTTTGGGGTTCCCTTCCCTTCCAACTTTGGAATTCTATGATTATGAGGCTTTTAAGTAAATGGTCATCTGGTAGGAGGGATTAGATGGTGTCTTTCTGTTGGCCAGAATAGGGTTGTACTGGATGGTTGGGGTTCCCTTCCAACTCTAGAATTCTAAGATTATGAGGCTTTTAAGTAAATGGCCATCTGGCGGGTGGGATTAGATGGTGTCTTTCTGTTGGGCAGAATAGGGTTGTACTGGATGGCCTTTGGGGTTCCCTCCCCTTCCAAATCTAGGAGTTTATCATGCTATCATAACAACATACATCAGCATGGAAGCAAATTGGAAACAAAGTGACCCCCCCTCCCATCACAGCCCTAAAAGAAGAGGCTTTTAAGTAGAGGTTAAATGGCCATCTGGTGGGAGGGATTAGATAGTGTCTTTCTGTTGGCCAGAATAGGGTTGTAGTGGATGATCTTTGGGGTTCCCTTCCCTTCCAACTCTGGAATTCTAAGATTAGGAGGCTTTTAAGTAAATGGCCATCTGGCGGGTGGGATTAGATGGTGTCTTTCTGTTGGGCAGAATAGGGTTGTACTGGATGGCCTTTGGGGTTCCCTTCCCTTCCAACTCTAGAATTCTAAGATTATGAGGCTTTTAAGTAAATGGCCATCTGGCGGGTGGGATTAGATGGTGTCTTTCTGTTGGGCAGAATAGGGTTGTACTGGATGGCCTTTGGGGTTCCCTCCCCTTCCAAATCTAGGAGTTTATCATGCTATCATAACAACATACATCAGCATGGAAGCAAATTGGAAACAAAGTGACCGCCCTCCCATCACAGCCCTAAAAGAAGAGGCTTTTAAATAGAGGTTAAATGGCCATCTGGTGGGAGGGATTAGATAGTGTCTTTCTGTTGGCCAGAATAGGGTTGTAGTGGATGATCTTTGGGGTTCCCTTCCCTTCCAACTCTGGAATTCTAAGATTAGGAGGCTTTTAAGTAAATGGCCATCTGGTGTGAGGGAGTAGATGGTGTCTTTCTGTTGGGCAGAACAGGGTTGTACTGGATGATCTTTGGGGTTCCCTTCCCTCCCAACTCTAGAATTCTATGATTATGAGGCTTATAAGTAAATGGCCATCTGATGGGAGGGATTAGATGGTGTCTTTCTGTTGGGCATAATAGGGTTGTACTGGATGATCTTTGGGGTTCCCTTCCCTCCCAACTCTAGAATTCTATGATTATGAGGCCTTTAAATAGAGGTTAAATGGCCATCTGGCGGGTGGGATTAGATGGTGTCTTCCTGTTGGCCAGAATAGGGTTGTACTGGATGATCTTTGGGGTTCCCTTGCCTTCCAACTCTAGAATTCGATATTATGAGGCTTTTAAGTAAATGGCCATCTGGTAGGAGGGATTAGATGGCGTCTTTCTGTTGGGGAGAATAGGGTTGTACTGGATGATCTTTGGGGTTCCCTTCCCTTCCAACTCTAGAATTCTATGATTATGAGGCTTATAAGTAAATAGCCATCTGATGGGAGGGATTAGATGGTGTCTTTCTGTTGGGCATAATAGGATTGTACTGGAAGGCCTTTGGGGTTCCCTTCCCTTCCAACTCTAGAATTCTATGATTATGAGGCTTATAAGTAAATAGCCATCTGATAGGAGGGATTAGATGGTGTCTTTCTGTTGGGCATAATAGGGTTGTACTGGGTGGCCTTTGGGGTTCCCTTCCCTTCCAAATCTAGGAGTTTATCATGCTATCATAACAACATACATCAGCACTGAAGCAAATTGGAAACAAAGTGACCCCCCCCCCCCAATCATAGCCCTAAAAGAAGAGGCAGGAAAGGCCTCTCTCTCTCACCGATTTGGGTTTCTTCTTGGGCGACAGGTTGTCATAGAAGGCTTTGGCCTCTTCCCAGGCTGCCGGCTTTGGCTGCCCTCCTCCTCCATTGGCCACTTGGCTGGCAGCATCTCGGGGTCTCCCTTCAGGGCCTCCCACTATTGCTGAGTCCATCTCTCTTGCCGGCTGCCCTTCCTGGGAAGGTCAAGGGTGGTCTTCTTTGGCCTGCTGTGTCCCAGCTCTTGGTCGGTTTCCTTGCAAGAGAAGCAGTCGGTTGGGGATGCAGCTCAGGAGCGGATGACTCAAGCTGCCGCACGATGCCTGTGCCTCTGTGTGTGTGTGGTGATGTGCATGCAAGAGAGGCACCATGGCATGGGCTGGTGTGGCTGTCGCTCAGAGGGAACGCTCTTTATAAGGGATCCCAGGAACCACATCCAGAGGATTTAACCTCCTCTGCCCTGGAAAGCTGGCCGCAGCCGGAGACCAGTCCTGAATGCCAAGGCCGTTTGCAAAGAGATGTGCCAAAGCGCCAGCCAAAGGGCTTTGCGGCTGCTTCAGGAGTCCTTTTCTTGTTTCAGTAGAAGCCTTGTTCCATCTGTTGCGTTCCAGTCCATTTCTTCCCTATGTCTGTGCGTATATATCTTTTAGGAGACTTGTCTTGCTGTACTCTTCTCCATAGGAGAGGAAAAATGTTCCCCCAATAGCTTTGCATGCTGTGATCCCTTTCCCCATTTGATCCCACTTAACCTTCAAAGGGGTGCATCTACACTGTCAAATTAATGCAGTTTAGTACTGCTTTAGCTGCCATACATCAATTCTATGAAACCATGGGAATTATAGTTTGGTCATCTTTGTCAGAGAAGGTTAACGACATCATTATCACCATCATTCTGCTTCTTCTCTCCCAAAGGAGACTCAAAGCAGCGAATACTGCAACTCTCAGGTTCTCGTCGTTGCAGACTGGATTGATTCCATGGGATAGATGCTGTGGATTCCTGGAAGTTATAGTTTTTCACTGTCTTAGTTTAAAATTGCACAATTATAGCTCCCAAGATCCCATCACATGGATCCAAAACTGCATTCATCCTACAATATGGATGCCCTATAGCAGGGGGTCAGGACCCCAGGGAGGGGGTGTCACAAGGAGGGTGTCAGAGGGGTAGCCAAAAATCATCAGAAAACACAGTATTTTTGTTGCTCCTGGAGGTTCTGTGTAGGAAGTTTGGCCCAATTCTATCATTAGTGGGGTTCAGAATACTCTTTGATTGTAGGTGAACTATAAATCCCAGCAACTACAGCTCCCAAATGTCAAGGTCTGTTTTCCCCAAACCAGTGTTCACGTTTGAGCATATTGAGTATTCATGCCTGATTTGGTCCAGATCCATCATTGTTTGAGTCCACAGTGCTCACTGAATGTAGGTCAACTACATCTCGAAAACTCAAGGCCAATGCCCACCAAATCTAGAGTTTTCTGTTGGTCATGGGAGCTTTGTGTGCCAAGTTTGGTTCAAGTCCATTATTGGTGGAGTTCAGAATGCTCTTTGATTGTAGGTGAACTATAAATCCCAGCAACTACCACTCCCAAATGGCGATGTCTATTTTCCCCAAATTTCACCAGTGTTCACATTTGGGCGTATTGAGTATCCGTACCAAGTTTGGTCCGGATCCAACATTGTTTGAGTCCACAGTGCTCACTGGATGTAGGTGAACTACAGTACATCTCCAAAACTCAAGGCCAATGCTCACCAAACCTAGTGTTTTCTGTTGGTCATGGGAGCTTTGTGTGGCAAGTTTGGTTCAAGTCCATTATTGGTGGAGTTCAGACTGCTCTTTGATTGTAGGTGAACTATAAATTCCAGGAACTACAACTCCCAAATGACAAAATCAATTCCCCACCCCAACCCCACCAGTATTCAAATTTGGGCATATCGGGTATTTGTGCCCAATTTGGTCCAGTGAATGAAAATACATCCTGCATATCAGATATTTACACACGATTCATAACAGTAGCAAAATCACAGTTGTGAAGTAGAAGTGAAAATAATTTCATGATTGGGGGTCACTGCAACATGAGGAACTGTACTAAGGGGTCGCAGCAGTAGGAAGGTTGAAAACTACTGGTCTACACTGACTAATTAATGCAGTTTGGTATTGTTGCCATAGATCAATTCTATGAAACCCTGGGAATTATAGTTTGCAGAGAAAATTAACATCATCATCATCATCATTCTGCTTCTCTTTTCCCAAAGGAGAAGCCTGTGTTGGATGGGGTTACACTCCCCCTGAAGACGCAGGTTCACAGTCTGAGAGTGATCCTGGATTCATCACTGAGCCTGGAACCCCAGGTCTCAACGGTGGCCGGGAGAGCTTTTGAACAATTAAAACTTGTGCGCCAGCTGCGCCCATACCTTGGGAAGTCTGACTTGGCCACGGTGGTCCATGCTCTGGTTACATCCTGAATAGACTACTGCAACGCACTCTACGTGGGGCTGCCTTTGAAAACGGTTCGGAAACTTCAGTTGGTTCCAACGGGCGGCAGCCAGAATGCTAACTGGGGCATCATACAGGGAGCATACCACCCCCCTGCTGTGTCAGCTCCACTGGTTGCCTGTCCATCTCCGAGCCCAATTCAAAGTGCTGGTATTGACCTATAAAGCTCTATCTATACGGTTCTGGCCCAGCTTACTTGTCTGAACGCATCTGCCTCTATGTCCCATCTCGCAGTCTAAGATCATCTGGGGAGGCCCTGCTCTCGCTCCCGCCAGCATTGCAAATGCGGCTGGTGGGGGCGAGAGACAGGGCCTTCTCGGCGGTGGCCCCTCACCTATGGAACACACTCCCAAACGATATAAGATCGACTCCATCTCTCCTCGCTTTTAGAAAAAAGCTAAAGTCGTGGTTCTGGGACCAGGGCTTTGGATGTAAATTGTACCTTTGGATTTGACTGGATTGACACTTTGGACTTGACTGTTCTGACGATGTGTTCCGCTTGATGGCTTTAATCAATTGTTGTATGTAGTGGTTTTTAATGTAATATTTTTTTAAAATGTTTTTAATGCTTTTTAATGATGTTGATTATATGGTGTATGTTTATATTGTATTGTGGTAGTGCGGCCTGTAGTGCTCCAAATGTAAGCCGTGCTGAGTCCCCCTGCGGGGGTGAGAAGCTACGGGGTACAAATACCATAAATAAATAAATAAATAAATAAATAAATAAATAAATAAATAAATAAATAAATAAATGAGACTCAAAGCAACTAATACTGCAAGTCTCAGGATCTCATAGTTGCAAACTGGATTAATTCCATTGTATAGATGCTGTGGAGTCCTGGAAGTTATCGTTTTACATTTTTTTTCCCACTGTCTCTGTCAAAGGGTGCTCAACTATAGCTCCCAGGATCCCATCGCATGGAGCCAAAACGGCATTAGTTCATTAATTCCACAGTATGGATGCTCTATAGGTCGTCTCAATCCCTGCGAGCAAAGAGCTGAGTGAAACTATTGGATCCATCCAGGAATAACTCCACTGGATGAGAGTGAATCATAATTTTCTGCAAGCGCTCGATAAATAATCCCCAGGGGGAGATTTGATTATGCAATTCCGTTTATGATATCAAAAGGCGCTTAATTTTCATGGCGGCGGAGGCTCTCATTGTGATAAAAGCACCACCAAATGCTCCCTGTGCAATTAATGCCTCTTTCTCATAGGCTCCCACGTGTGGCTGTGCAGACGGCTACCTGAAAGGACCTTTTCCTCTGCAATCCTTGGGAAGATTGGCAGGCAGGAGGTCTTGGCCCTCTTGTAGGTGGGGCAAACATTGCCCCTTGCATTTCAATTCGCCTTGGTGTCATTTCAGTGCACTGCTTCTGCCATGGCTCCTGCGGCATGGAGGGTGCCATCTGGACGCAGCCCCAATTCCATCAGAAAAGAGGCATTTCGAAAGATGCTCCCGGCCCCAAAAGGGTCTCTTAGCAACCGCTAAACAGCTAATTGATCCTAAAAGCTGAGCAAAGGGGGCGGAGGTGGCAAAACGAGGCAGAAAAAAAATATAAATATAGGACGCATTCTGGGCTGATGTGGAATGCTGCCGGATCCGGTGCCTCTACAACGTGACACTGGTTTTATGTTTATTTATTTATTTGCTATGCTTCTATACCGCCTCTCTCAGCCCGAAGGTGACTCGAGGCAGTGAACAAGCGGCAGCAAGTGCCCACATATAGCACATCATAATAAGATGAAAACAATCATATAAAACCATATAAATTAACAATTAAAACTGCAAAATACAATCTCAGCTCCACAATCTTAAAATCGGTTTCCGTTTTGTCGTCATACTAATCCTTTGATCTCGATTAATTAAAGTTCGTCTGCGAATGCTTGCTCGAACAGCCAAGTCTTGACTTTCTTACGAAATGTCAGGAGGGAAGGGGCCGATCTGATGTCACTAGGAAGGGAGTTCCAAAGCCAAGGAGCCACCACTGAGAAGGCCCTGTCTCTCGTCCCCACCAGATGCGCCTGTGAAGCAGGCGGGACCGAGAGCAGGGCCTCTTCGGATGATCTTAAGCATCTTGATGGCTCATAGGGAGAGAGGCGTTTGGACAAGTAAGTTGGACCAGAACCGTTTAGAGCTTTAAAGGCCAAAACCAGCACTTTGAATTGTGCCCGGTAGCAAACTGGTAGCCAGTGGAGCTGGCACAACAGGGGAGTTGTACGCTCCCTGAGTGCCGCTCCTGTTATCAACTTGACTGCTGTCCGTTGAACCAATTGAAGATTCCGAGCAGTCTTCAAAGGCAGCCCCACGTAGAGAGCGTTGCAGTAATCTATACGGGATGTTACTAGCATGGACTACCGTGGCCAAATCAATGTTGCTCAAAACCATTTTTCCCTACCCTCTAAGCATGCCAAATAGCTAGGATGCTGTTGACAAATGTTTGCATTATATCAGAGGGATTATAGAGCAGGGCTGTCCAACTGGCGGCCCGGGGGCCATATAAGGCCCCCCAGCCCCTTCCCTGCGGCCCCCTAAGCTTTTTAATTAAAAAAAAAATTAAATAATATTTTTTAAAATTACCCACTTCCGGGTTCCGGAGCAAGTATCGTGAGACTACGGAAGCCACACGGGATTTCGCTCTCAACGCGAGATCACGCCTGCTTTGAGCTAAATCCTGTGTGGCTTCCTTAGTCTCGCGATACTCCTGTTGCCGAAATCTCGGCTACTTAATCCCTGCGGCCCACGCACTCGCGATTTGGACCTTCTCGGCTGCTGCCTCAGTCGGTCGTCGCCTCTGCTCGTGGTCCAGCCACTCCTGGATCCTGCGCATTTGGGAAGGTAGGCTAACCTTTATGTTATTATTATGTAATTGTGTATGGATGCCCCTTATGAATTCCCTCCCTGCATTTCCCCTTAGTAAAAGATTATATTTGATTGTATGGATGCCTCTTATGTATTCCCTCCCTGCATGTCCCTTAGTAAAAGATTATATTTGATTGCATGGATGTCTCTTATGAATTCCCACCCTGCATTTCCTTTAGTAAAAGATTATATTTGATTGTATGGATGCCTCTTATGAATTCCCACCCTGCATTTCCCCTTAGTAAAAGATTATATTTGATTGTATGGATGCCCCATATGTATTCCCACCCTGCATTTCCCCTTAGTAAAAGATTATATTTGATTGTATGGATGTCTCTTATGAATTCCCACCCTGCATTTCCCCTAAGTAAAAGATTATATTTGATTGTATGGATGCCTCTTATGAATTCCCACCCTGCATTTCCCCTTAGTAAAAGATTATATTTGATTGTATGGATGCCCCATATGTATTCCCACCCTGCATTTCCCCTTAGTAAAAGATTATATTTGATTGTATGGATGCCCCTTATGAAGGTAAATTGGAGCCGGGGGAGGGGCGGGCGGGGGCGGGGCGGGGCGGAGCCGGGGCAGGGGCAGAACCAGGGGCGGGGGCAGACCCTTCGGCCCCTCTCAGGTCATCATTGACCGGAATTCAGGCCCCTGGGCCGGTAGAAGTTGGACAGCCCTGTTATAGAGCAATTGTGATGGTCGCTGCAGAATCTTGGACTGATCCAGAGGGCCTATGTTGCAGTCTCGAGAAGCAGTTAGCAAAAGCATCTCCATGCCCTTCCTCTTAAGAGACCCTTCTTAAGAGACCCTTCCTCTGTATCAATTGCCATTGTTATGGTTTCCGGCCAACCATAGTGTTGCCCTAGGTTGCATCTACATTGTACAATGAATGCAGAACAGTACCACTTGAACTGCCAAGGCTTGATGCTAGTAGATCTTGGGTGTTGTAATTTGGTCAGTCACCAGTCCTCTTTAGCAGAAAAGGCTGGAAAAGTTGCAAAATTACGCCTCCCATGATTCTATAACCTCGAGCCATGGCTGTTAAAGTGGGGCCAAACTTCATTAAATCTATAATGTAGAGCAGTGATTTTCAACCTTTCTAATGCCATGACCCTTAAATACAGTTCCACATGTTGTGGTGACCCCCAACCGTAACGTTATTTTAGTTGCTACTTCGTAATTGTAATTTTGCTACTGTTATAAATCCTGATGTAAATATCTGATATGCAGGATGTATTTTCATTCATTGAACCAAATTTGACACAAATACGCGATATACTCACAATTGAATAGTGGTGGGGTTGGAAGGGGGCATTGATTTTGTCATTTGGGAATTGTAGTTCCTGGGATTTATAGTTCACCTACAATCAGAGAGCATTCGGAACTCTACCAACGATGGAATTGAACCAAATTTGGCACACAGAACTCCCACAACCAACAGAAAATACTGGAAGGGTTTGGTGGGCATTGAACTTGAGTTTTGGAGTTGTAGTTCACCTACATCCAGAGAGTACTGTGGACTCAAACAAGGTTGGATCTGGACCAATCTTGGCATGAATACTCAATATAATAATAATAATACTGTTTATTTCTATTCCGCTCTTCTCACCCTGAAGGGGACTTAGTGCGGATTACAATACACATACGACAGACAGTCCCTGTCGGAGACATACAGTTTTACATATAGACAGTACAGTGCCGTTTTTAGAAGGGTTTCTTCTTTCTGGCTGCGTCACAGGGTCATACAGGTGTGCGTCATACAGGGTCATACAGGAGGTGGATGCTCCATTACGACGTCATTGCTGTTATGTCCTTGCGTTGTTGCATCTTTGCGTCACAAGGGGGTGCTGTTGTTCCATCCTCATGATGGGAGCTCTGTTTTCCCCACTTCCGCATTTCACCTCTCCCGACAGCCGAAACTTCCAGAGTCTGTGTAAAAATCCTTCCCCACTTTTACGTGGTCCCCATTGTTACGTGGTCCCCATTGGGTTATGGAATTTACTTCCAGAAGAGGTTGTGACAGCTGTCAGCCTGAACAACTTCAAGGCAGGATTAGACAGATTCATGGATACCAAGTGTATTGGTAGTTACTGAAAAGGACATTCAAGTGCCACCTCGGAGTTGGCTGAGGTAGGCAGGATTTCCCTGGGTACTGGTTGTGGGGGGTCGGGAGCAGGTTAGGGTTTTGCCCTCCCTTCTGCTCGAGATCCCCGTGTACAACTGGGGGCCACTGTGTGATACAGAATGCTGGACTAGATGGGCTGAGGTCCAATTCAGCATGGCTCTTCTTATGTTCTTATGTTCTTATTCACAGGTAGGCTGTTTGAACTGCTTGGGTGGGCAGTGGACAGGGCTCATATTGCTTGTTGTTCAGGCCAGCTCAGGGGGGATTCGAACTAGCAACCTTCCAATTGCAAGCACAGCTGTGTTACCACTGTGCTATCTCCCTGGCCCAAATGTGAAGACTGGCAGAGTTTGGTGAAAATAGACCTTGACATTTGGGAGTTGTAGTTGCTGGGATTTGTAGTTGACCTACGATCAAAGCACATTCTGAACCCCACCAACAATAGAACTGGGCCAAGCTTCCCGCACAGAAACCCTATAACCGCATCTCTCCCTATGAACCATCGAGATGTTTAAGATCATCTGGAGAGGCCCTGCTCTCGGTCCCGCCTTCTTCGCAGGCGTGACTGGCGGAGACGAGAGACAGGGCCTTTTCAGTGGTGGCTCCTCGGCTTTGGAACGCCCTCCCTAAAGACATCAGATCGGCCTCCTCCCCCCTGACGTTTCGCAAGAAAGTCAAGACCTGGTTATTTGAGCAGGCATTTGTTGATGAAATATAAGGCTTAATTGGATATAAGGAATGACGACGATGTGATGGAAACTGATTTCAACATGACGCTGAGGCTGCAATTGTATGTTTTTAATTGTTAAATTGTTATTATATGTTTTTTCTGGGGGGGGGGGTGACTTGTTGCTGTGTTGTATTGAGGGCAGAGACTGCCTGTGTAAACTGTCCCGAGTCGCCTTCAGGCTGAGAGGGGCGGTATAGAAACGTGACAAATAAATAAATAAATGACCAACAGAAAATACTGTTTTCTGATAGTCTTTGGTGACCCCTCTGACACCCCCTTGCAACCCCCCCCCCAGGGGTCCCGACCCCCAGGTTAAGAAACACTGATGTAGAGACACCCAAAGTCACCTTTAGAGGGCATTCCAATGTCACATGATCTCACCAAACGACACCTCCCAGGATTCCATAGCAGTTAAAGTGGTGTTATACTGCATTCATTCCAGTGTGCAGATGCACCACTAGAGATTCCAAGAAAGGTGTTCCCTCAAATTAAACAAAAATGATTTTTTTAATCTACTTTTTTACCACTTTCACAAAGGCCATGTTCCCCAGATGAAAAATGGAGGATGAGCTGTACATAGAAAACTGCATTGGATAGCATGGAGTCTTTTATTTGAATCTTGACTGTTGAACTCTCCTGCACCAAAGCTATCAAATTTCCAGTTCCTACTATTTTCTCCCACACTTTGTAGGCTTCTAAACATCATGGAATAGGATCCTCTCAACAGAAATGCCTGCCGAAAGCAAATGCGCGAACCCCACTGGAGCATGGTACGTTTTGCCTCTGTATTACAGAACCTGAAACTGCTCCGATTTGGCCATGACACTTCCAATGTATCCTGCACATTCCTCCCTTTTTAAGCTGCTTTTAAAATGTTCCCGTTTCTTTCTCCTTCTTCCACTTTCTGCCTTCATCCTCAGTCTTGCAATTGGTCCAAAATCAAGTCCAAAGTGCAAAAATAGTTTGGACTCCATTAATTGCGTTGCTGGACATGCCAGACTGCAAAGCTCTTCCTTCTGCAATGTCACAGCAACCTCCATGTTAGGCATGTCCAGCAATGCAATTAATGTGCTATTTTCCAAAAAGAAACACAGCTGAGCCATGCACTTGTGCCACCAGCTGTGCATCCCTCCATGGAAAGCCTGAAGGCTGGCCTTTTCTATGGTTTTCTATTGCCCTCTAGTGGCCTTCAGAGACATAGTGTTCCCATGAATTTTGCCCAAATCCTGGCTCTCCAGATGTCACTTGCTTGGACTGTAGTTCCCATCTGCCTGCTCGTTAAGGATATGGGGAGTTGTGATCCAATGACACCAAGAAGTCCATAGCAGTTTCCCTGATTTAAATGTGCTACGGTTTGGGGGCAAAAACCCAAACATTTATATTTATGGATATCTGTGCCTCATGAGACCTGTTGGTACGACAGATATATCTAATCCAACCAGCTGCAATGTGGGAGCAGATAATTAAAGCTCTCCCAAAAGATGCCCATCTGACCCCTGCCACAAGCTCTCAGAGACTGGATCTACACTGCCATGTAGTCCAGTTTCTTAATCCAGAGTATCTGCTTTGAACTAGATTATGTGAGTCTATACTTCCATATAATTCAGTTCAAAGCAGATCATTTGGATTCAGAAACTGGATTATAAGGGAGTATAGATGGAGCAAGAGTCCATAATCCTCAAAGGGAGTCCATTCCATTTCCATGGTCAAGCAGTTCTGAGAGCGTATAATCCCCCCCTCTCTTTATCTATTTATTTATTTATCTATCTTTCGTCTATCTATCATCAATCAATGAATCAGTCATCTATCTATCTATCAATCATCTATCATTTGTCTATCTATCATCTCTATTCTCTATTTATCATCTATCTATCCATCTCTATCATCTATTTATCGATCAACCATCTATCATCTATCTATCTTCTATCTATCTATCTATCATCTATCTATCTATCTATCTATCATCAATCGTCTATTTATCTATCTATCATCTATCCATCATCTATGAATCATCTATCCATCTCTCTGTCATCTCTCTATCATCTATCATCTATCTATCATCTATCAATCTATCTATTTTTTTATCAATCATCTTTCATCTATCTATCACAGTGTTTTTCAACCTTTTTTGAGCTGCGGCACACTTTTTACATTTACAAAATCCTGGGGCACACCACCAACCAAAATGACACTCTAACACAGTAATACATATAGTTAATATATTTTAAAATGTATTTATACACTCAGTGTGAAACCTGGGCCTGTTTCGATGAACACAACATAGATATCCTGGCAGGAATGGCAGAAAGACACACACGAAGGTCTTGCTCAACAGCTGTCAGTCATGGGAAAACTTCGGCCCTCTGCAGGGCCGTAGCCAGGATTTTGATTTGGGGGCTGAGTTTGGTTCAGGGGGGCTGAGACTGGGTGGAAGAGGGTCTACCCTAGCAAACCTTTTGTATTGTTATCCCAATAACCCCATTAATGTGGGATATAATGAGCATGGTGATCAGATCATGATATGAATAAACATAACAGTTTAAATAATGTACCAGTAAGGCCTTTTCGCGGACCACCCTGAGAATTTTCGGGGGGCTGAAGCCCCCTTAGCCCCCCCCTGGCTACATGCCTGGCCCTCTGATCTATCAGCTATCATCTATCTATCAGCTATCTATCATCTATCTATGTGTCATCTATCTATTTATCTCTCTATATAGATATATTTAGGTTCAATCTCTTATCATAATTGAAAGAAGCCAGAGGGGGTTTGGCAGAGTGGGTGAAGGTGGTGGTTAATGCCTCCTTACAGGAGGGCAAAATTCCAGCCAGCTTAAAACAAGCTGTGATAAAACCGCTGTTGAAGAAACCATCACTGGACCCCACTCAATTAGTCAACTATCGGCCAGTTTCCAATCTCCCCTTTGTGGGCAAAGTCATGGAGCGTGTGGTGGCTTCGCAACTCCAGGGGTTCTTGGGAGACACTGATTATCTTGATCCGGCACAGTCTGGCTTTAGACCGAGACATGGTACTGAAACACCCTTGGTCGTCTTGGTAGATGATCTACGCCGGGAGCTCAATAGGGGGAGTGTGTCCTTGTTGGTTCTGCTGGACCTCTCAGCAGCTTTCGATATCGTTGACAATGGTAGCCTTCTGGGTCGCCTTGCAGAAATTGGGCTTGGGGGTACTGCCTTGCAGTGGGTCCAATCCTTCCTGGAGGGTTGTACCCAGAAGGTGTTATTGGGTGACACCTGTTCGGTTCTGCAATCGTTGTCTTGTGGAGTCCCTCAGGGTTCAATATTGTCCCCGATGTTATTTAACATCTACATGAAACCACTGGGAGAGATCATTCGGAGTTTCGGAGTAAGGTGTTATCTGTACGCAGATGACGTCCAGATCTGTCACTCCTTCCCACCTGTCACCAAGGAGGCTCTCCAGACTTTGAACCGGTGCTTGGCTGCTGTGTCGGACTGGATGAGGGCTATCACATTGAAACTTAATCCAGACAAGACAGAGGTCTTCCTGTTCAGTCGAAAGGCCGAACAGGGCATAGGGTTACAGCCTGTGTTGGATGGGCTTACACTCCCCCTGAAGATGCAGGTTCGCAGGTGGGGAGTGATTATGGACTCATCGCTGAGCCTGGAACCCCAGGTCTTGGCGATGACCGGGGGAACTTTTGCACAATTAAGACTCGTGCGCCAGCTGCACCCGTACCTTGGGAAGTCTGATCTGGCTACGGTCGTCCATGCTCTGGTCACATCCCGAATAGATTACTGCAACACACTCTATGTGGGGCTGCCTTTGAAGACAATTCAGAAATTGCAGCTAGTCCAACGGGCGGCAGCCAGATTACTAACCGGAGCTACATACAGGGAGCATACCACCCTCCTGTTGTGTCAGCTCCACTGGCTGCCTGTCCACTTCCGAGCTCAATTCAAAGTGCTGGTTTTGACCTTTAAAGCTCTATACAGTTCTGGCCCAGCTTACTTGTCCGAACGCATCTGCCGCTACGTCCCACCTCGTAATTTAAGATCATCCGGGGAGGCCCTGCTCTCGCTCCAGACAACTTCTCAAACGCGGTTGGTGGGGACGAGAGATTGGGCCTTCTCGGTGGTGGCTCCCCGTCTGTGGAATGCGCTTCCAAGTGACATACGATCAACCCCATCCCTCCTAGCATTCAGGGGGGGAAAGTGAAATTGTGGCTGTGGGACCAGGCGTTTGCACATTAGCACAATACAGCACTTTGGAGTGGAATTGTAATGGCAATTTGATGGATATGGCTCAATGCTTATATTGTGGACGGAACACTGTTTTTAACGTAAGTGTATGTGTATTATGTGTTAATGTTAACTGTATCTTAATGCTGAATGACTATGGTTTTATATTGTATTTATATTGTGTATGGGCATCAAATTGTTAGGCCACTCTGAGTCCCCCCTCGGGGGGTTGAGAAGAGCAGGGTAGAAATGATGTAAATAAATAAATAAATAAATCCATCGGTTCACATTCTGATCTCTGGAGCAGCAGAAGCTTTACTCCCATACCTACAAGGTCTGGCTTTGGAGATATGGGAGTCATACCCATTTCTCTCCCTCCTTCCAGTAATGCAAGAAAGACACATGACATTCCTTTTACATGAGACCCATTTTATTTTTCAACCATTTTTATTAAAAAAAAGAGATAATCTCTCTCTCTATCTCTCGCTCTGTGTGTGTGTATATCTCTTTCTATCTATGAACATCACAGTTTCTAAACAGTTATTACGATATTCAAAACCACGACAAGCGACGGGACGCATCTCCAAGAAGAAGAAGGCTCTTCAGTCCAGGGCAGGGACACCGAAGGACAGAGGTAGCCGTTTGGACATTGACCCCAACCCACCCGTCCCCCACCCCCCGGCAAAAAAAATCCCCCCAAAATAGATCAGCATTGTACATGGACAAGATCAGAGAAGCCCCAGCCTTATAGCCTCTCTATAGCAACAACAAGGGATGTATCTACACTGTAGAATTAATGCGGTTCGACCCCACTTGAACTGCAAGGGCTCAAGGCTATGGAGTCCTGGGAATTTCTGTATTTGCAAGGTCTTCCGATTCTCTGCCAACGAATGCAAATCTGTGACTCCTAGAATTCCATAGCACGGAGCCATGGCAGTTCAAGTGGTAAGAAACTGCATTAATCCTGCAGTGGAGACCCACCCCAAAGTGAAAACCTCACAACCTCTGAGGATGCTTGCCACAGATGCAGGCGAAACGTTAGGAGAGAATGCTTCTAGAACATGGTCATACAGCCCGAAAAACCTACAACAATCCTGGGACCAAACAGCCTCCATCTCCTCTCATGCCTGACCTCTTCCATGGCTACTTCTCACCAACTCCTTTGCAGGCATTAAGGTCTTTCTGTTTTGCTTACAGCCAACCCTTCGCCCTTGCGTATTTGATTATCCAAGGAATCTCTATCTCCTCCCATATAACTTTATGTTCAGCTTCCTCCATTTATGCTGGAGGACCTGGCGATTTGCAAAGGAAACAATGCTTTAGGAACCTTTTAACTCCTCCAACGTGATCAGGGGCGGTCTAACCTAATCCGGGGGGGTACGCAAAGGAAATTTTGTCGTCCCCCCGCCGCCGCCACGTCACTCGCCACCGCCGCTCCTCCCTCCGCCGCCATGCCGCCGCTGCCACGCTGGGCGTGCCGGGCGCGCTCCACAGCCGGCCCCATCGGCCGCGGCGCACCTCCGTGTGCGCGAACATCCACGCATGCGCACTGCCTCCCGAGCGCGCCTGCTGCTGTGGAGCCAGCGCGCCTGCGCGCAGGTTGTGTGCATGCGCACTGGCTCCAAAGCGGCAGGGCGCTTGGGAGGCAGTGCTTGGCGTGTGTGTGGACGTTTGCGCATGCGCAGAAACATCTACAGGTGCTACAGCGCCTTTGGGGTGCTTCTGCGCGTGCGCGGCCGGTGGGGCCGGCTGTGGAGGCGCGCCCAGCGCGTCCAGCATACCCGGCATAGCGGCGGCACAGGGCAGTGCAGCGGCGGCAGGGGCGCGGAGGCGACGCGGTGGCGCCCCTCCCAGCCGGTGGTGCCCCTCCCAGTCGGTAGCGCCCTACGCGGCCGCGTAGGTTGCGGAATCGGAAGGACCGCCCCTGAACATGATCCTATATTCAATTTCCAGTTAGAGTTTACCATGACATAGCAAGTCCTAGAGATAAAAAAAATTAAAAATAGTGATTTATTTAGAATAAATAACGTTGGAAGAGACTCAACTCCAAGGGCCATCCAGTTCAAGGTAGGAAGACCCAATCCAAGCCCTCCCGACAGATGACCATCCAGCCTCTGCGTAAAAACCTGCAGAGAAAGAGACCCCATTGGACTCCCAGGCAGTCTATTATATTACGACATTTGCAAGGGATCCCCAAGACCATCCAATTCCATTCTACCATGAAGAAACATTATTACCCTTGGGTTGTTGTGAGTTTTCTGGGCTCTATGACCATGTTCCAGAAGCATTTTCTCCTGACATTTTGCCTGCATCTATGGCAGGTATTCTCAGAGGTTGTGAGGTGTGTTGGAAACTAGGAAAATGGGGTTTATATAGAGCAGGGGTGCTCACACTTTTTCAGCATGAGGGCTACTTATAAAACAACCAAGTCAAAATGACCTACCTACCCACTACTCAGAGAGCCATAAAAGCAAAATATTTGGAAACTTATTTCAGTGAGAGCCATATAATATATTTTAAGACTGAATTCAACTAAATGTGAGTATAAAAAGCCCCTGAATTTATTCATAATAATAATGATGATAATATTCATTCAGCCTCTGCTAATACTACTACTACTAATAATAATAACAACAACAACATTAGGTTCTTAGAGTAGAAGGAGACCTCCAAGGGCCATCCAGTCCAACCTCCTTCTGCCAAAACACAATCAAAGCATTCCTCACAGATGGCCATTCAGCCTCTGATAATAATAATAATAATAACAAAGGGTTCCTAGAATAGGAGGAGAGCTCCAAGGGCCATCCAGTCCAACCTCCTTCTGCACCTGGGCAGCGGCGGGAGCCTGCAGGGCGGGACTGAGCCTTCCTCCCGCCCTGCCTGCGATCTACCAGGACGCCGTACGCAATCTCCCAGTAGATCGCGATTTACCTAATGAGCACCCCTGATATAGAGGTTGTATATATGGGTATGTATTTGTATAGATAGATAGACAGACAGACAGACATATACATACATACATATACAAACCCTGGACATTCCACAGATATATAAACCCCATATTCCTAGTTTCTTGTCCAGAAGAAAAGAGTTCTTTCTCCCACCCTGGAAATTCCATAGATATATAAACCTCACTTGCCTAGTTTCCAACAGACCTCACAACCTCTGAGGATGCCTGCCATAGATGCAGGTGAAACGTCAGGAGAGAATGCTTCTGGAACAAGGCCATACAGCCTGGAAAACTCACAACAACCCAGCGATTCCAGCCATGAAAGCCTTCAACAATAAATCTAACCCTTCCCGACAGATGGCCATCTCGAGAGGAGACGCCACCAGACTCCTAGGCATTTATTTGTGGTTTTGCACTTTCATGGGAGTCTGGGGGACCTGACCTCAGCTGATCGAAATGTAAGCCTCCAAAGACCTGAATCCAAGCAATACCTCTTTCCATGGGACTGTATTATAGTGATCAGAAGGGCAAAAAGACAAACTTGGGCCAAAACATGATTGGAGAACATCTGCACCCCTTGGTACTTTCAACCTTTCATTCCCACTGGTCTCCCCAAACGAACCAAAGGCAGGGCTTCTTTTGTTATGGCAGTGGTATCTGCTCTCGCTCCAAATTGGTCCCTTGAAATATTAGTCTCTTTTGGCAACCCTCAAGGCCTTTCCCCCTTTCTATTTTATACATAGGCACAGGAGCCAGAGCATTGGATTACAATTCTGGAAAACTGGATTCCAATCCCTGTTCAGGCCTGAAACCCACTTGGCCAAGTCACACTCTCTCGGCCTCAAAGGGAGGCAAAGGCAAACCTCTTCTTTACACATACAGTAGAGTCTCGCGTATCCAACCTTCGCACACCCAACGTTCTGTATTATCCAACACAGTCTGCCTCCCGCCCGGATCCACAGCTTTTTCAATACATTGCATTGCTTTGGTGCTAAATTCGTAAATACAGTAGTCACCACATAACGTTACCATGTATTGAACTTCTTTTCCTGTCGATTTGTTGTAAAACATGATATTTTGGTGCTTAAAATTTAAAATCGTAATGTAATTTGACATTTAATAGGCTTTCCCCTCTTTATTATCCAGGTAAAAGAGAAAGGTTTTCTCCTGACATTAAGTCCAGTCGTGTCTGACTCTGGGATGTGGTGCTGGTCTCCATTTCTAAGCCGAAGAGCCGGCGTTGTCCGTAGACACCTCCAGGTCATGTGGCCGGCATGACTGCATGGAGCGCCGTTACCTTTATTATCCAACGTTCTGCCGGCCCGTTTATGTTGGATAAGCGAGACTTTACTGTATTTACCTTAGGTCGGAAACACTTTTGAAATCCCCAAATCTGCTTGCTTGGCTTAGAATGGAAGAAAGGGCCTTTAGAGACTCTCACCCCATTGGACCCTTAAAATTTAGTGTCACCGTGCATCCCCAGCCCTTTAAAAAAGCACATTTCCCTCCCCCCGGTGCATAAGCGTACAGATTTACAGAGCAAGGTTGCATTATCAGAAGAAGCCAATGCGGAAAATTCTTTGCATATGCCATGAGATATCTCCGATATGCTATTTATATTATTCGCTCCAATAATTCCGACTTAGAAGCAACAGCATCAGCATGAGTCCAAAGGGGAAACACTTTGTTTGGACCTTAGGGAAAGCTACAGGGACACCCCATTGCCGAGGGAAAAGAAACTATAAGCTTCCACCAAAACGAAAAAGAATGGGAGGAGGAAGGTTTGAAAGGGTCCTGGGGTAGAAGGGACGATTCAGGAATGCAAAAGGGGAACGGATATAAATATCCCCACCTGAAGATGATGCTGGAGGGTCACCAGGGGAAAGAGATGCACCATAATACAGCAAGCGACAGCTGAGCTTAAGGAGAGCAGGGCTTCGGGGTTGCAAGACCTTGCGGATCATTGCATCATGGGTCATGGATTTTGGCAGGCCGTCAAACAGGTAGATTTGGAAGAGGGTCTTGGGAACATCCGAGGATGGAAAGGGGAAAAGGAGAAGGGATGGAGGGCGCAGGAAGGGAAACCCACTCTGACAGACCCATGGGACTCGTCACTCCCCAAAAGATAGAGCCTTATCAATGTTGAGGAGCTTCTCGGGGGGCTTGTTTTGGACCTAGAAGACCATGCAGATGAGGCCCCTCCTGCCTCCAAGAGCGAGGCCTGCAGCTCCGAGGAGGAGGAGGAAGATGGACAGATGGATTGGAAACGCAAGGCTGGGGGATTTGGGGGAGGGGGACAGGAGATGAAGCCCCTCTACTTCTGCATGTCGCACTGCAGCAGCAGGACGATGGAGGGGTCGCTCTTGGCCGCTTCCTTGAACTCCTCCAGGCTGATCTGGTCATCCTTGTCTTTGTCCATCTTGGCGAAGATCTTGTCCACACGCTGCTGCGGGGTCAGGCCATCTTGGTTCATCCTCATCATGATGACGGTGCCCACCATCTTGTAGATGGCCTAAAAGAGAGGAGGGGGACCATTAGAGCAGTGGTTTTCAACCTTCCTTGAGCCGCGGCACATTTTTTACATTTACAAAATCCTGGGGCACACCACCAACCAAAATGACACAAAATGACACTATGTCATTTTACTAACTGTCACCCTCCCCCCTCGTGACGCCGCCGCTTCTGCCAAACCCCCCCCCCCCCCGGAGGCCCATGCGCAGGAGGCCTGTCACCGTCCCGCGGGGGAGGGCTGCACTGAGTGGCCGAAGCGCACGCGGGCTCGACTGAGCAGGACAAATTGGAGTTGAGCACATGGGGTGGCTCCGAGCCACGGAACAAACTACGGCGGAGGCTCGCACCCGTCACCACCCCCAGCTCTCCTTCCCGAAGGGGTTCAGCCCCCCAGGAGTGCCCCGGCATCCCTTCGGCTTCCCTGTTGTTGCCTTTGGGCCAGATTGGGAAGGAACCAAGCTGGGCTGTGGAGCTGCGCATCCCAGCCTCTGCTCTGCTCTGCTCTGCAGCGAAGCCGGAGCCCCGCCAGGAGAGGCCAGGAGATGAGGGGTTGCTTCCCAAGGACGAGGTCAGATGGGGGCAACTCCCGCGGACTCCTCCTCCTCCCTCTCCTCCTCCTCCTCCCTCTCCTCCTCGCTTCCGGAGGGGAGGATGGCAGAAGAGCGGCCAGGAAGCAGGAGGACCCGCAGCCTGGCCAGGTAGCCCTTGGCGTACAGAGGAAGGGAAGGAAGGAAGGGAAGGAGAGAGAGAGGAGGGAGGGAGGAAAGTTCTGGATGCTGAGGGCTCTCCCTGACTGCAGCCAGGCTGGCTGGCATTGCTGCTTCGGCCAGGAAAGCCTCATTTCACTGCCTGAAGTTTCCTGCTAGGCTCTCTCTCACTCTCTACACTGTAATTTCCCATGACACACCTGATGATCTCTCATGGCACACTGGTTGGGAAACACTGCATTAGAGGATGGCCAAGATGGCCAAAGGGCTGCAAACCATGATGATGGAGGGCTTGGGGTGCTTTGGATGCGATTTTTCTTCTTCTTGGTAGCGGGTTGGACTGGATGGCCTACAAGATCTCTTCCAACTCTATAATTCTATGATCTACGCTGTCCGATTAATGCAGTTTGACATCACTTTGACTGCCATGGCTCAATGCGATGGGACCCTGGCAGCTGCTATTTTAAAAGGTCTTCACCCTTCACTGTCAGATTATAAATAATAAGGTAAAGGTTTTCCCTTGATATTAAGTCTAGTCGTGTCCGACTGTGGGGGTTGGTGCTCATCACAATTTCTAAGCCGAAGAGCCGGTGTTGTCCATAGATGCTGCCAAAGTCATGTTGCCAGCATGACTGCATGAAGCGCCCTTACCTTCCCGCCAGAGCGGTTCCTATTTATCTACATATATTTGCATATTCAAACTGCTAGGTTGGCAAAAGCTGGGGCTAACAGTGGGAGGTCACCCTGCTTCCTGGATTTGAAACATCGACCTTTTGGTCAGCAAGTTCAGCAGCTCAGCAGTTTAACCCGCTGCACCACTGGGGTCTCCAACTTTAAGTACTATAAATAATGCTAATACTAATAACACTATGTAACACAATGTTTGTTCCTGGGTTATAAATATTAATTCTTATTGGTTCTGTCATTAAAACATGAAAAAAATGTATTGTCGAAGGTTTTCATGGCCAGAATAATGGGTTGTTGTAAGTTTTTTGGGCTGCATGGCCATGTTCCAGAAGCATTCTCTCATGGTGTTTTGCCTTACATCCTTAGAGGTTGTGAGGTTGGACTTCATAACCTCTGAGGATGCCTGCCATAGATGCAGGCAAAACGTCATGAGAGAATGCTTCTGGAACATGGCCATACAGCCTGAAAAACTTCCAGCAACCCAGCATGCAAAAAGTTTATTAAACTGTAAAAGCCTTGTTTCTGCAGGACAACGTGCAGCACATTTTACTCTAGTTTTTCAATGAATATCTCATTGAGTCTCAACCAATTCAACATAGTTTGTGGCAGCCACAAAAACGAAAAGGAAGTAGAACAACCACTTTCAAAGTAAGTACTGCACAATGAAACAGGAAATAACACTTTCAAACCAGGAATAGAACTCTTTTTTTTCAAATTTTGTTACATAGTGTGATCCATTCAATTTGTTGCCCAACTTTTGTCACGCCTCAAGGCAGGATGCAACATAACATATCAACATCAAATACAGGCAGTCCCTGAGTTCGAAATATCCAACTTACAAATGGCTCCTAGTTAAGAACGGGGATGAAGAAAACAGGAAGTGAGAGAAATCTGTCCATAGGATGGGAAACCCATTACTGAAAGTTATTTATCATAGGGAAACGAGATCTCCATTAAAGCTTTTCCTCCAATCCTTATTTCCATAACAAGCCAAATTTGGCAAAACCCAATGATCACAGGGACAGAAAGTGATGTGAAATCTTCTGAAGAGGAGCACAGACAGGAAAGGAAACACCACAGGGGTGTTAACCCTTCCCCATTCTCTCCACAGCATGGAAGAGACCATGGGCCATCTAGTCCAACCCCCTTCTGCCATCCAAGATGATGCCATCAAAGCCCTCCCGACAGATGGCCAGTAGACTCTGCTTAAAAACCTCCAGAGATGGAGATGCCCAATGAGTACACTGGGAATGTGGCGCACACCGGGAATGTGGCGCAGCTGGCTAAGTGTCAGCTGCATAAGATCTCTCTGACCAGTAGGTTATGAGTTCGAGGCCTGCCCGGGTCGAGGTGGGTGCTCGACCTTAAGTGTAGCCTGCTGTCGACCTTTGCAGCCCGAAAGACAGTTGCATCTGTCAAGTAGGTGATAAAGGTACCACATTAAGTGGGGAGGCAAATTTTGACTGAATTATGAGGCCATTAAAAGAACTCCAGGAAACGCTAAGGAATGCGGAAGGAACAACAAAGGACGCTGAGAGATGAGGAGTGCGTCAGCTCCCCCTGGTGGCCAGAGTTTGCCTCTATTCATTTATATGTGTGTACTGTGTATAGTGTGTACTGTGTATGTGGAAAACGGCAGGGATTGTCTGCTAAGTATGTGTACCTGTAATCCGCTCTGAGTGCCCTTTGGGGTGAGAAGAGCGGAATATAAATAAAGTAAATAAGTAAATAAATAAATATTGCTTACCACTCTTCACAGAATCATAGAATCATAGAGTTGGAAGAGACCACGTGGGCCATCTAGTCCAAGCCCCTTTTGCCCTGTAGGAAATCAAAGCCCCCCTGACAAATTGTCATCCAGCCTCTGTTTAAAAGCATCTAAAGAACAAACTTCCCCCACACTTCCACCATCCTAGATACTTGTATATGGGTCTGGATGGCACTGCTTGGGCATGCTGTGACTGTGGGAGCCCCAATTGGCTTCAGCACCTTGGAAAGCTCATTCAAGGTTCAGACTACAACCTGGGGATAGTTTGACAGTGATTTAAAGTCCTCCAAGAAGAGAGCTTCCTGTCTTTGCAAAGAGCACCTGACTCTACATCATGGAATGGATCCACACTGAATCTGACATGGTCCCTGGAGCAGATGGCCGTTGTACCTCAATGATCTCCAGCATTTCCAGGCGGGTGATCTTGCCGTCGCCGTCCAAGTCGTACATCTCAAAGGCCCAGTTCAGCTTTTGCTCAAAGCTGCCCCGCGAAGTGACCGAAAGGGCGCAGATGAACTCCCGGAAGTCGATGGTGCCGTCACCATTCTTGTCAAAGGTTCTGAAAGCGTGCTGTGCGAACTTGGAGGCGTCACCGTAAGGGAAGAACTGCCGGGAGAGAAGAGCGGAGAGCAAGAAGCATCACAAGGAGGGATGTGGAGAGAAGGTGGGAAACTGGCATGGAAACAAAGACTGCATCTACACTGTGGAATGCATGTAGTTTGATACCACTTCAACTAGCATGTTCAGTCTTATTGGATACTGGGAGTTATAGTTTTCCAAGATTCTACCGCATAGAGCCGTGGTTCCCAAAGTTGGCGGTACCGCCCCCTAGTGGGCGGTGAGGTGATCCAAGGGGGCGGTGGGAGGCTCAGGAGAATTTGGTGGACACTGAAGCCCTGTAAGGTGGCAGTGGTGGGATTCCAACTCGCAAGCGTGCGGTTGTGCGTCTGCCAGTTGGAAACCCCGTGCAGGCACTGCCTGGAAACCGCAGGACGCACCCCCTTCCTCTCCTCAACTCCACCCACGGCGCAGTCCTGTATCACCCCTTCCAATCCAACAGGTCCCTTAGAAGGAAGGGGCAATATGAGACTGCGCCATGGGTGAAGTTGAGGAGAGGAAGGGCATGCGCACTGCGGTTTCCAAGCAATGCCTGCCCAGGGATTCCAACTGGCAGGCTGACAGTCGCGTGCTTGCGAGTGTGTGCCTGCCAGTTGGTCCAGCAGAAAAGGAAAGCCTCCACATCTGCAAACGCCCCCTGAGTTGCTGCGGCGTTTGCAGGCGCCTCCTGGGAGATGGCCGTGTCACGAAGGAAAATGCAAGCAGCTCCCAATTTCCAAGGTCCCGTATTCTCTGTTGCTCAAGTTTAGTTCAATTCCATTGCTGTTGGTGAACTATAAATCCCAGCAGCTACAACTCCCAAATGACAAAATCAATCCCCCAACTCTACCAGTATTCAAATTTGGGCATATTGAGTATTTGTGCCAAATTTGGTCCAGATCCAGGATTGTTTGGATTCAGAGTGCTCTCCAAATGTAGGTGAACTACATCTCCCCTAAATGACTGTCAATTCCTCCCAAACCCCTCCAGTATTTTCTGTTGGTCATGGGGGTTCTGTGTGCCAAGTTTGGTCCAGGTCTGTCATTCATGGGGTCTCAGCTGTGGAAGTCAGAGTTGAATTGGTCGAAGGTGCTGCAAATCCCATCATCCGTTGTCCATACTCCCCCAAAACATATTGTTTTTGTGATTAATCACCATGCTTTAACTGTGTTCAATTTGTAACAATGAAAATACTGTACATCCTGCAATGAAAATACATCCTTTCGGTCATTAGAATGCATAAGAGTAGCAAAATTATTTCTGAAGTAGCAATGAAAATATGGATGGGGTCACCACAACATGAGGAACCTTATTTAGGGCTCACGGCATTAGAAAGGTTGAGAACCACTGCATTGATATGTATATATTTCTGTTTAATTGCTATTACATTTAAAAAATAATAATTTCTAGGGGGGGCGGTGAGTAATTTTTTTTCTGGAAAGGGGGCGGTAGGCCAAAAAGTTTGGGAACCACTGGCATAGAGCAATGGCAGTTCAAGTGGTACCACACTGCATTCATTCGACAGTGTACATGCACTCTCCATCTTCAAGGAGCAGAATTCATGGGACTTGGAAAAGGTGCACCTGAGTAAAGGTAAAGGCTTTCCCTGACATGAAGTCTAGTCACGTCCGACTCTGGGGTAGTGGTGTTGATCTCCATTTATAAGCTGAAGAGGCAGCGTTGTGTGTAGACACCCCCAACTTCATGTGGTCAGCATGACTGCATGCAGTGCCATTACCTTCCCGTAAAAGCGGTACCTATTGATCTACTCACATTTGCATGTTTTTGAACTGCTAGGTTGGCAGAAGCTGGGCTTAACAGTGGAAGCTCACTCCACTCCCTGGATTTGAACTACCGGTACCAATCTTTTGGTCAGCAAGTTTAGCAGCTCAGTGGTTTAACCTGCTGCGCCACCAGGGGGCCCTAAAGTGCACTTACACTGTAGGATTAATATAATTTGGCACCACTTTGGTTGCCTTGGGTCAATACAATGGAATCCTGGGATTTGCAGATTGGTGTGATCTTGGATGCATCCAGAAGGAATGTACTTTGGCACCACCATTGCTCCATGACATGGGATCTTTGGGAGTTGTCGTTTGGCGAGGTACAACCCCTCTTTGGCAGAGAGGGTGAAAAGCCTTGCAAAACCGCAACTCCTATGATCCTGTTGTCAAGCTATGGCAACCCCCTTTTATTATTATAGACAGTACAAGGTCTTGATACTAAAATTCAGCGAGATTATTGATGGTTTAATTCTACTATAATCTTCCAGAAGTTGTAGATTTTAGACTGTGTTCTTTTTAATGTTGAGAGTTGAGATCTCAATCAAGAGAGAAAAGCTGAATGTAATAATAATAATAATAGTAGTAATAATAGATGCATCTGCACTGTAGAATGAACAGAGTTTGACACTACTCGCACTGCCATCGCTGAGTGTTAGGGGATCCTGGGATGTTTAGTTTGGTGAGATATTGGTGCCTCTATAACACCATGTAACACAATTTTTGTTCCTGGGTTATAAATTTCATTTCCTAATAGTTTCCATCATGAACATATGGGAAAAAATTATTAAACTGCAAAAACTTTGTTTTTGCTGGAGGGGCATCCACCAGCACATTTTGCTATAGTTCTCCAATGAATATCTCACAGAGTCTCAACCAATTGAACATAGTTTGTGGCAGTCACAAAAACAAAGTTTCTGGAGTTGAACAACTTACTTTTGAAGTAAGGTCTGCGCAATTAAACAGGAACAGAATATTTTTCCAATGTTGTTATAGATAGAGCAATGGTTCCCAACTTTTTTTTGACCAGGGACCACTCTCCAATATTAGTACCAAAAGGGTTACGAATCCATTTTTGGTCAACTTTAGATTCGGAATGATTATTTGGGGTGCTGATTCATAAAATTGCATTGGATAGACCACATCAGCTCTAGTTTCTGATAAGAACATATACAATCCAATAGTCGCCATATGCTCGCTCACAGAAAACCATATTTAATAAGCCTCAGCTCTATAAGAGGGTTTCGTGAGACCAGTCACTCTTGTTGCAATGGTGTAGTAATGGTGAGGCAGTGGACCATATTTTAGTTCTTGTGGACCTCTGGTGGTCCACGGATCACAGGCTGGGGACCACTGTTATAGAATGTAATGTGGAATTCATGGAGTGACACCGCTTTAACTCAAACTATAGGAAAGGAGATTCCACCTGAACATTAGGAAGAACTTCCTAACTGTGAGAGCTGTTCAGCAGTGGAACTCTCTACCCTGAAGTGTGGTGGAGGCACCTTCTATGGAGGTTTTTAAACAGAGGCTTGGATGGCCATCTGTTGGGGGTGCTTTGAGCACGATTGTCCTGCTTCTTGGCAGGGGGTTGGACTGGATGGCCCACGAGGTCTCTTCCAACTCTATGATCCTATGATTCTACATGACTCAATGTCATGGAAACCTGGGAGTTATAGTTTGATCAGGCTCCAGAACCTTTGGGGAGGGAAGGCCAAAGGTTTGTAAAACTACAACTCCCAGGATGGCATAGCATTGAACCATGGCATTTAAAGTGTCATCAAAGGGCATTCATTCCATCACACAGATGCACTGTGAGAAGAGAATGTGGAATCATACGAGGGAGGGTCAATAAGTTCACGACCTTTTGAATTTCCCGCCTCTTAACTGAAAGGGCAACACTGCTCCTGTCAACAGGAATCTGTCAGTTGACTCCTGTCAAAATTTGAACAAGCTGCGTCATTTAGTTTGAGTTTGACAGCCATTGATAGCAGACTACCACATGATTTGAGGAGAAAAAAGGAAAAAAGTGAATTTCGTGTGTTCATTAAGCATTATTTTTTGCGGAAAAACCCATCACTCAATCCAAGGCTACGCTTGATAAATACTATGGGGACTCTGCACCATCAATTTCAATGGTTAAAAAGTGATTTACTGAATTTCCTTGTGGCCGTACAAGCACGGAAGATGCCGAACGTTCTGGACACCCAGTTGAGGTCTCTACACCCGAAACAATGGAAAAAATCACGATATGGTGTTGGCCGATCGGAGATTGAAAGTGCGAGAGATTGTGGAAGCCATAGGCATCTCACATGGCTCAGTGGTTTCAATTTTAAATGATCACTTGGGTATGAGAAAGCTTTCTGCAAGATGGGTGCCGCGTTTGCTCACAATCGACCAGAAACGCAATCGTGTGACAATTTCGCAGGAGTGTTTGGCGTTGTTCAACCGCAATATGGTCGAGTTTTTGCTCCAATTCGTAACCGTGGACGAAACGTGGATCCACGACAACACACCAGAGACCAAACAGCAGTCAAAACAGTGGGTTTCTCGGGGTGAATTGGTGCCAAAGAAGGCCAAGGTGGGTTTGTCAGCCAATAAAGTCATGGTGACCGTTTTAAATGGCGAATATTGTGCCAACTTATTGGGTCGATTTAATGAGGATTTGGGGAAAAAACACGACCACACTTGGCCAAGAAAAAAGTTCTTTTGCACCAGGACAATGCAAGGGTGCACACATGTGCAGTTGCCATGGCAACAATCCATGAATTGGGATACGAATTGCTCCCTCATTTGCCCTATTCTCCGGATTTAGCCCCGAGTGACTATTTCTTGTTTCCAAACCTGAAGAAATGGCTCGGCGGAAAGAGATTTGACTCCAACAATGAAATCATCTCACAAACAAATATCTATTTTGATGACCTCGACAAATCTTATTTTTTGGAAGGGATAAAAAAATTGGAGAAATGTTGGACAAAGTATATAGAGCTCAAAAGAGACTACGTTGAAAAATAAAATGCTTTTTTAAATCCAAAAACCTGTTTTTCATTCAAAAAGTCACAGACTTATTGACCCGCCCTCGTAGCATTGACATGGAACAAAATGGGGTCAAAACGCATTCGTTTTCTACAGTGTTGGTGCATCTGGCGCTCAATGGGCGCCACTCCCCAAGCTGATGTGAATCTCCTCCTTCCTCCTTGCAGAGAGAGTGACCCTCTGATCCTCCTTGGGCCACTTTACCTTGATGTAGAGCTGCTGGAACTCCTCCAGGTTGAGGATCCCTGTGGGGCAGTCCTTCAGGAAGCCCTTGTACCACTGCTTCAGCTCCTGCTCGTTGAACTCCGTGCTCCTCACCAGGTCATCCAGCATCTCTGGAGCCAGCTTGCTGTTGTGCTTGCCCATCACCGGATCTGGAAGTATCCATGCATCAATATTTTAAAATTGAGAAATAATACTGTGTAACACCAAAGTTCAAAGACAATTATTTAAAAAGAGTCTACTTGAATATTTATCTTTCTATTTATTTATTTATTTATTGTTCAAATTTGTGAGTCGCCACTCCCGGGTGGCTCGGGGCGACTTACACAATACAATCAGATTAAAAACAGAATATAAAAACACCATAAAACAGATTAAAACACAGTAAAATACAATAAAATACACAACAAGCCAATGGCACCGGTGTGTATACTGCAACGGGACGTGTAATACAAGGAGGTAGAGTAGCCCACGGATCTCAGCCTTAATGCCCAAAGGCCTGCCGGAACAGGATGGTTTTGCACGCCTTCCGGAATGCCACTAAGTCCGTGAGGGCACGGACTCCGGAAGGCAGTGCGTTCCAGAGGGTAGGGGCAATTACCGAGAAGGCCCTCCGTCTCGTGGCCGTCAGGTGGTATGCTTTAATGCCAGGCACCTCTAGAATATGCTTGTTGAATAGTATCATCTGAAAGAGAAAATGTTGTTCTAAAAGACTGATACGTTTTTGTTTTGCAATACGACCAGAGTATCCATTTACTCAGGTCAACGTAGATTATATTTTGTTTATTTATGCATTATGCTTGATGCATCCTCATGATCCTGCTAGTTCATTTTATTGGTCACTAAGTTGCTATTCGACAGCGTAGATCAGACATGGGCAAACTTGGGCCCTCCAGGAGTTTTGGACTTCAACTTCCACAATGCCTAACAGCCTCGGGCTCCTTCCTTTTCCTCCTCTTCCTCCGCTTAAACGGCTGAGCGGGGAAGGAAAGGGCCTGAGGCTGTTAGGAATTATTGGAGTCGAAGTCCAAAACACCTGGAGGGCCCAAGTTTGCCCATGCCTGGTGCAGATGCACCCAAAGGTACATTTAGGGGGCATTTCAATATCAGAAGAACTGTTTGTGATTCATGTCCTCATCACTCCTACAGCCCCTTTCCTCTCAAAATAGCAGCCAGCTCTGTTTTTCTCATCAGCAGGTGAGGACCTTTTTTATTACAGAATACTTGGGGGAATTTATCGTTTTTACAAGAAAGAGGTGGGTGTTTTTTAATCATGTGCTGCACTGCTTTTCTTCTTGGCTTTGGATTCATGTTATAAATAAGTGTATCTCAACTTGGGGGGGTCAGGATTCCGGAGGGGTCACACCGGGAGTTTCAGAGGGTCCGCAGGAAATACGGTGTGGGAATGCTGCCCTCATCATGTATTGATTTCCTGTGACGCTCTGCATGTCGCTGTAAATATCGCCGCTTGAGAAAGCCTATAGGGCGAAATGGGATCGGGCCCTGCAGTTCGACCATCGCGGCCCGCCCAGCGTCTGCTGCAGTTAATGTTATGGTTTCTTACAACCATGCTGACCATTTGGATTACAAATACAGACATCAGGGAACTGTTGAGACTCTGGATGGTGGAATCCTACCCATGCCAATTACATAAACTTGGATACAATCTGCTTTGGAACTCTTTTGGCATCCAGGAACTCTTAAAGGAATACCGCATGATCTGTGGATTGCTCTTCCCATCACTCTTTCCCTGAATCCCGGTCTGTATGTATATATCCCCGCAAATCTTCTGCTCTTTCCAGTCGATTGTTATTTATTGCGTGTGTTGTAAGGCTACTTATGTATAGCAAATGTTTGACATGAAAGTAAAATATGGTATAATGGATTGATGAAACATACATTAACTAAATATATTGGACAATTGAATATTACAAGTGATGATTGGTTTGTGTATTGATTAGTCCTTACCTAGTGTGTTTGTAAAGACCACCCAAAAACACAGTATTTTCTGTTGGTTATGCAGATTATGTGTGGGAAATTTGGCCCAGTTCTATCATTGGTGGGGTTCGAAATGATTCTAGGTGAACTATAAATCCCAGCAACAACCTCTCCCAAATGTCGACGTCTATTTTCCCCAAACTTCACCAGTGTTCACATTTGGGCGTATTGAGTATCCGGACCAAGTTTGGTCCAGATCCACCATTGTTTGACTCCACAGTGCTCTCTGGATGTAGGTGAACTACAATTCCAAAAACTCAAGGTCAATGCCCACCAAAGCCTTCCAGTATTTTCTGTTGGTTGTGGGACTTCTGTGTGCCAAGTTTGGTTCAGTTCCATTGTTGGTGGAGTTCAGAATGCTCTTTGATTGTAGGCGAACTATAAATCCCAGCAACTACAATTCCCAAATGACAAAATCAATTCTCCATCTCCCACCCCAACACCACCAGTATTCAAATTTGGGCGTATCGGGTATTTGTGCCAAATTTGGTCCAGTGAATGAAAACACATCCTGCATATCAGATATTTACATTACGATTCATAACAGTAGCTAAATTACAGTTATGAAATAGCAAAAAAATAATTTTATGGTTGGGGATCACGACAGTATGAGGAACTGTATTAAGGGGTCACGGCATTAGGAAGGTTGATAACCACTATTATAAATTATTCTGAAGGACAAGTTTAATTCTATATGACCTGCAGCGTTTAAATATGATTTTGAACAAGATGGGCTTTTAATGGTAGTTCCCCTTATTTTGGAAGTCACATAAGAGGCCCGTTAGGCTGATGTTGCACAACTCTGAAATTGTGGCAAGAAATGGACAGAAATCTTTCACTCATGTGAAAACGGGCCACTCAGGGTGCATCCACACAGTAGAACTAATGCAGTTTGACACGCCTCCATGCTATGGAATCTTGGAAGGTATAGTTCGATACGTTCTCTGCCAAAGATGGCTTCTGCTTCACTACATTTCCCAGGATCCAATAACATTGAGTTATTAAAGTGGTTGTCAAACTGCATTAATTCTACAATGTAGATGCACCACTAGTCTTGCATTCAAACGATAAAGCCATTACAACAAAGATGATAATGCAGCATATTTTTTTTCAAAAAGGATGATGGAAAGGAAAACGCTTGCTGCTGCCTGGGCCTCCTCTTTTTCCCTTTCTGCCGGAAGCTGCATTCCCATTGTCCCTGTAAATTTCCTTTTTTGGAGATCCAAAAAATGACCTATTTTGAGCCACGATCCATTTATATAAGGAATGGGCTGCCTTGATGTGTGGCCGCTTGCTGGCTATCTCAAATGAACAGGCATCTCCATTTGGTGTATTTATATGAAGGGTGAGATGGAAAAAGAAGGGGCCCTCCTCTCGTCCCCCTCCATCCCTGTTACCTATGGCAACCGGTGCTGCGGTTGCCGTGGCAACAATGGTCCTCTGATTGTCCCTAGCATCCGCATCAGTGCATCCCTGGAGCTACCCACCATGTCTTTCATCCCTCTGCCTCTCCTTAAATTCATAGACTTTGTATAATCCATTCCCCCTCCCCAAAATACATGCCCAGAACAAACACATTAAAATCTCATCTCTCTCTTGCTTTTGGGAGAGAGAATACAACCTGCCGTCACTGAAACCAGAGTCATTGTTTGTCTCCCCCCACCCCAAGTGATGGAAGACATCTGTTTGTCCTACACTGTCGTTTTCCTCATGTCCGTATCTTGCGTATTTTGTGTCACCATCGGCCATTGGAAGCTGAAGGTGGCATCCCTATTTTGCAAGTCTGATTGCTGGGGCCATGCGCCTAGGAGGGAATCCTATAGCAACTGGGGAATAACCAGTTCATCCATTAACTGTATGCCTTAACATCTAATGTGGTCCACGGTGCTTGGTTAGAGGATACAGTAGTCCCAGTAATTGGTAAGTGAGCCTTAGTCAATAGGAAAAGGGCATCCCAAATTATTATTGGGTTGTTGTGAGTTTTCTGGGCTGTATGGCCATGTTCCAGAAGCATTCTCTCCTGACGTTTCACCTGCATCTATGGCAGGCATCCTCAGAGGTTGTGAGGTCTATTGGAAACGAGGAAAACGGGATTTATATATCTGTGGAATGATATCCAGGGTGGGAGAAAGAACTCTGGTCTGTTTGAGTTAGGTGTGAATGTTTCCAACTGGCCACCTTGATTAGCATTTGATGGCCTGGCTTCTTACTGCCTGGTGGAATCCTTTGTTGGGAGATGGCCAATTGAAACATTCACACCTTCCTCAAACAGACTTCTTTCTCCCACCCTGGACATTCCACAGATATATAAAACCCCATTTTCCTAGTTTCCAACAGACCTCACAACCTCAGAGGATGCCTGCCATAGATGCAGGTGAAACGTCAAGAGAGAATGCTTCTGGAATATGGCTGAAGCCGAACACAAATTTAGGGGGGTCTTGCCTTAGGGGCAGAGACCCTACGTTCCCCTAAAGCGAGGATTCTTGTGTTCGGCTTCATGGCCATACAGCCTGGAAAACTCACAACAATCCAGTGATTCCAGCCATGAAAGCCTTCATCAATACAAGTGATGATGATAATTATTATTTGATACACAACAAGATTAGTACATAGCAAACAAGATCACCATGCTGGTTGTTGTATTGGAACACACGTCGGAAACTTCCTAAGTGTCTAGATCTGTGTGATGTATTGGCGAATAATGCATGCAGATCCAAGTAGGGTGGCTGACAGATTTTGTCAGTGCTGATTGTTTTTAAGTGCAGCCCAAGGTCTTTAGGCACTGCATCCAGTGTGCTGATCACCACTGAGGCTTGTGCCACAGTCTTTGATCTTTAAATCCTTGTATGGTGTCGGTTTTTCCAGTTGCTTCTCGTCAATCCTGTTGTCACCTGGGATTGCAACATCGACGATCAATACTTTGCTTTTTTTCCAATGATCGTGAGGCCAGGAGTCGTGTGCTCCAAAACTCTGTCAGTCTGAATTCGGAAGCCCCAGAGTAGTTTGACATGTTCATTTTGTGTAACTTTTTCAGGCTTGTGTTCCCGTCATTTATTTATTTAACTTTTTGTCACAGGCAGATGATATTTGTGGTACAAGTTCCAGTGGGATCAATAATAACCGGGAATCTGGCACAGCTGGCTAAGTGTCAGCTGCATAAGATTTCTCTGACCAGTAGGTCATGAGTTCGAGGCCTGTCCGGGTCGAGATGGGTGCTCGACCTTAAGTGTAGCCTGCTGTCGACCTTTGCAGCCCGAAAGACAGTTGCATCTGTCAAGTAGGAGATAAAGGTACCACATTAAGTGGGGAGGCAAATTTTGACTGAAATATGTGAATTATGACATTAAAGAACTCCAGGAATGCTGAGGAATGCGGAAGAACAACAAAGGGACGCTGGAAAACGCTGAGAGATGAGGAGTGCGTCAGCTCCCCCTGGTGGCCAGAGTTTGCCTCTGTCCGTCTATTTGTGTGTATGTGGAAATGGCAAGGATTGTCTGCTAAGTATGTGTACCTGTAATCCGCTCTGAGTTCCCTTCGGGGTGAGAAGAGCAGAATATAAATAAAGAGTATTATTATTATTATGCCACATTTCTATCTTAAAAGAGAAAAATCATGAAGCCAAAAGACCTCTAGCATATGAATCCTGACTTCCTTCTTTATGTGCAGCAACTTTACTGAAAGTCTTGTCAAGGAACCAAAATGGAAGTGAAACTGGGCCTGGAGGGAACCTCTTGCAGGATTAAAGACGTAAAACTGGGCATGTGATTTCTGCTAAGAGTCAAATTAATGGTGGCTCGCAGATATCCATAAGGCACTGGATCCATTCTGGGTTTGAATCTCAACATTAAATTCTCTGCTGAAGGGTTAGAACGAGTTTCTAAGTTAGGGTTCAGCACCATGGATAACCCCCTTGGAGTTCGGATTAAAACCCAGAGTGGATCCACCCTTCCCTAACTGCTTTTATTCAATTTGAACATTTGTTATGGTTCACTTTAAGAGTCCCTGGTGGTGCAGCAGGTTAAACTGCTGAGCTGCTGAACTTAGTGACCAAAAGGTTGGCGGTTCGAATTTGGAGAGTGGGGCGAGCTCCCAGCCCCAGCTTCTGCCAACCTAGCAGTTTGAAAACATGCAAATGTGAGTAGATCAATAGGTACCGCTTCTGCGGGAAAGTAACGGCTCTCCATGCAGCCATGCTGGCCACATGGACCTGGGAGGTGTCTATGGACGACGACAGCTCTTAGGCTTAGAAATGGAGATGAGCACCAACTCCCAATGTCAGGGGGAAGCCTTATTTGTCATTTGTTTATTTATTTGTCACGTTTCTATACCGCCCCTCTCAGCCCGAAGGCGACTCAGGACGCTTTACACAGGCAGTCTCTGCCCTCAATACAACACAAGCAACAAGGCAATAACCCCCCCAAAAAACCATATAATAACAAACTAACAATTAAAAGCATACCTTTATCTTTACCTATGGTTCACTTTATTTTAAGTGGTTTAAGCTGGTCTTTATTGGGTCTGCTTTGAAATATATTCAGTCTTTTTTCTCTTATAGGTATTGATTGATGTTACTGTAGACTACCTTGACATCCTTAGAGAGATACCTTTCTAAAAAGGTAAGTAATTGGGAAACACTCCACCATCCGAATGCAGCCTCAGTTTTGCAAAATTACCTAACAATGTAAGAGATAGGTGACTAGGAGGCATCTACACTGTAAAACTAATGCCGTTTGATACCACTTTAACTGCAATGGTTTAATACTATGGAATCCTGAGATTTGTATTTTGGAAAGGCACCAACTCTATTTGGCAGAGAAGGCTGAATATCTTGTAAGCCACAGCTCCCAGGATCCCATAGCACTGAGCCATCTCAAAGTGGTGTCAAACTGGATCAGAATTACAGTGTAGATCAGGCCTGGGCAAATTTCGGCCCTGCAGGTGTTTTGGACTACAACTCCCACAATTCCTAACAGCCGGTAGGCTGTTAGGAATTGTGGGAGTTGTAATCCAAAACACCTGCAGGGCCGAAGTTTGCCCAGGCCAGCACTACATAGTGGTTTTAGTGCATTTGCTAAAGGAATTGCGGGAGTTGTAGTCCAAAACACCTGCAGGGCCGAAGTTTGCCCAGGCCTGCACTACATAGTGGTTTTAGTGCATTTGCTAAAGGAATTGTGGGAGTGTAGTCCAAAACACCTGGAGGCTGAAGTTTGCCCAGGCCTTCACTACATAGTGGTTTTAGTGCATTGCTAAAGGAATTGTGGGAGTTGTAGTCCAAAACACCTGCAGGGCCAAAGTTTGCCCAGGCCTGCACTACATAGTTGTTTTAGCGCATTGCTAAAGGAATTGTGGGAGTTGTAGTCCAAAACACCTGGAGGGCCGAAGTTTGCCCAGGCCAGCACTACATAGTGGTTGTAGTGCATTTGCTAAAGGAATTGTGGGAGTTGTAGTCCAAAACACCTGCAGGGCCGAAGTTTGCCCAGGCCTGCACGACATAGTGGTTTTAGCGCATTGCTAAAGGAATTGTGGGAGTTGTAGTCCAAAACACCTGGAGGGCCGAAGTTTGCCCAGGCCTGCACTACATAGTGGTTTTAGCACATTGCTAAAGGAATTGTGGGAGTTGTAGTCCAAAACACCTGCAGGGCCGAAGTTTGCCCAGGCCTGCACGACATAGTGGTTTTAGCGCATTGCTAAAGGAATTGTGGGAGTTGTAGTCCCTGGAGGGCCGAAGTTTGCCCAGGCCTGCACTACATAGTGGTTTTAGCGCATTGCTAAAGGAATTGTGGGAGTTGTAGTCCAAAACACCTGGAGGGCCGACGTTTGCCCAGGCCAGCACTACATAGTGGTTGTAGTGCATTTGCTAAAGGAATTGTGGGAGTTGTAGTCCAAAACACCTGGAGGGCCGAAGTTTGCCCAGGCCTACACTACATAGTGGTTTTAGCGCATTGCTAAAGGAATTGTGGGAGTTGTAGTCCAAAACACCTGGAGGGCTGAAGTTTGCCCTGGCCTGTACGACATAGTGGTTTTAGCGCATTGCTAAAGGAATTGTGGGAATTGTAGTCCAAAACACCTGGAGGGCCGAAGTTTGCCCAGGCCTGCACTACACAGTTGTTTTAGCGCATTGCTAAAGGAATTGTGGGAGTTGTAGTCCCTGGAGGGCCGAAGTTTGCCCAGGCCTGCACTACATAGTGGTTTTAGCGCATTGCTAAAGGAATTGTGGGAGTTGTAGTCCCTGGAGGGCCGAAGTTTGCCCAGGCCTGGTGTAGATGCACCCCAGACCACCATAACTGCTTTCCAAGTTCTCCTTACCTTGCTATTGCTTTGCTTGCATTGTATCCTCTCTGCAACAATCCACAAAATCTTTCCGAAAAGCTACTACTGGGAAAGGGAGGTTGTCCGCAAATATAACCCAGATGTGCAAAAGTTTATAGTCCAGCAGAAGGCATTCCTCTCTTTGCAGTTTCAGTGTGAGTTTCGGAAATTTGCCTCTTTTCCTGGCTTTCTTTCATTGGCAGGGAAATTTCTTTGCATACGAGGATAGAAAACCATTGTAAAAGGATCAGCCTTTGCATTTTGCATTTGCAAAAGGAGGAGGAATGGCGCTGCAAGGAAAGTGGCCTTTCGCAGGGAGGTGGCACCAATTTTAGTAACACCTCTCTGCCGCACATGCCATCTTTCCTAAGTGTCCTGCTTTGGAAGGGAAAGTCCTCATTGATCCCCCGTCTCCCCACTTTTTCAGCTACTCTTGAAATGTCCCAGTTTCTCTTTTCATCTCCCACTTTGTCCTAGGCCACACTTTGGAAGCCCTGCCCACAGGCCGCTGCTGGGCATGCGCGGCAGCGGCCCCGGGGGCGGGGCTTCCCTCCGCCTCTTCCTCCTCCTTGCCGCAACCGCCTTCCTTCAGTCAAGGAAGGTGGTTGCAGGGAGAAGGAGGAAGGGAAGCCCTGCCCCCGGGGTACTATGTAGTGCAGGCCTTGGGAGGAGGAAGGAAGTGAAGCCTCCAGGGCCGCTGCCAGCCATGCGCGGCACCCAGGAACATGGCGGAGGAGGCAGAGGCGCCCTCCTGCTGCGCACGCATGTCCGCCAGCGGCTCCGGGGGTGGGGCTTCCGTCCGTCTCATCCTCCTCGCGCCCTCCTTCCTTGACAAGGGGCTGGGGGCGATGGCAAGGGGGGTGCCATTCCCTCCTCCCCCGCCCCCTCACAGCGCTCTCCCCCCACCCTCTGGAGGGAGAGAGAGAGAGAGAGAGAGAGAGTTATCATGCCGCACGTTGTGGTTTTGTTTGAATTTGTTTCTGGTCCTTGATCTGGCGCCCCCCTAGGTCTGCGCTCATAGGCCATGGCCTAGTGTGGTCTTATGGGTAATCCGGGCCTGAGTTTGGCATCACTTGAACTGCTACGGCTGAAGTCTATCGGGTCCTCAAAGGTGTCGTTTGGAGAGCGCTCTTTGGCAGAGAAGGCTAAATAAAGACCTTGCAAAACTAGAACTCCCAGAAGTCCATAGCATGGAGCCAAGTGGTGCCAAACTGCATTAATGCCACAGTGTGGATTCATCTGTTGCCTGTTGGTTGAAGGTCAGAAGCTTGAACAAACCCTAGACTCCAGGACTGAGCAAACTTTTCCACTTTTGCAAATAGGAGGGCAAGGAAAGGACCTCCCGGTTCTTTCCAAATTGGACTGAAAGGGTTCACAATGAGGCTACAGGGCTGCCTTATTTCAAGGCATGAGGCTTTATTTCAGGATGAGAGGTGCCATTTTTAAACCTCCAGCAGCTGCAGAGCAATCCCAGCAACCAAAGGATACAGTCCCCAAAGAAGCAGAATGCCATCTTTGAACGCGGCATAATGTGCCAATTCCACATCATTGCAAGGGCATCTTTGTATAAGGAATACAGTGCTAAGACTGAACTATGGAGATGCTGCCTTGGGGAGCTGGTGAGATAGTAGATGCAACTATACCAGGCAGAAGCAAACTTTCTAACTTGGGGGCATATGTTAGCACTGCCTGCTAAGAGGACTGGCTGCCCGGTGATGGAAGGAAGTAAGCGAAGGAGGAAGGAAAGAGAGAAGGAAGGAAGGAAGGACGAAAGGGAGGAAGGGAAGGATGGAAGGAGAATGAGGGAGGTAAGGGAGGCAGGCAGGTAAGGCGGAAGGAAAGATAGAAGGAAGGAAAGACAAAAGAAGGAAAGATAAAAGGGAAAGAAGGATGAAAGAATGGAAGGGAAAGATGAAGGGAAAAGATAAGGAAGGAAGGAAGGAAGGAAGGAAGGAAGGAAGGAAGGAAGGAAGGAAGGAAGGAAGACAAAGATGGAACGAAGGGAGGGAGGGAGGGAAGGATGGAAGGAGAATGAGGGAGATAAGGGAGGGAGGTAAGGAGGAAGGAAAGATAGAAGGAAGGAAAGACAAAAGGAAGAAAAGACAAAAGAGAAAGGACAAAAAGTGGAAGGGGAAGATGGAAGGAAGGGAAGGAGGGGAAAGATAAGGAAGGAAGGAAGGAAGGAAGGAAGGAGAAGGAAGGAAAAGAAGGATGGAAGGAAGGAAGGAAGGAGAAGGAAGGAAAAGAAGGATGGGAAGGAAGGAAGGAAGGGAAGGATAGAAGGAGAAAGAGGGAGGTAAGGGAGAGAGGTATGGGAGGGAGGGAGGTAAGAAGGAAGGAAGGAAAGACAAAAGGGAAGGAAGGATGAAAAGGTGGAAGGGAAAGATGGAAAGAAGGGAAGGAGGAAGGAAAAAGATAAGGGAGGGAGGGAGGAAGAGAAGGATGGAAGGAAGGGAAGGAGGAAGTAAAGAGAAGGAAGAAAGAACAAAAGGGTGGAAGAGAATGGATGGAGGGAGAAAAAGGGAGGGAAGAGAGGAAGGGAGGGAAGAAAGAGAGAAAGTAGGAAAGACAAAAGAGAATGAAGGAAGGAGAAAGAGGGAGAGAGGGAAGGAGAGAGGAAAGAGGGAAGGGTGGAGGGGAAGGAAGGAGCAAGGGAGAAAGAGGGAGGCAAGGAAGGGAGGGAGGTTGGCAAAGAGAAAGAAAAGAGGGAAGGAAGGAAGGAAGGATAGGATAGGATAGGATGGCATGAGAGAGGAGGGCCTGAGAATAGAGACCAAGGGGCCACATTTGGCCCCCAGGTCTGGGTTTGCCCACACCTGATCAATACTGTAGGATGAATGCAATTTGACCCCACTCGAACTGCCACAGACTGCATGTTATGCAATCTTGGGAGTTGTAGTTTGGTGAGTCTGCAGGCCTTGTAGTCTACAACTCCCAGAAGTCCATACCATCGAGCCATGCCATCTAAAGCAGAGTGAAACAGCATTCATTCTACAGTGTGGATGTTCTTCTTTTGGCAAGGAAGAAACCCCAAAATCCGTATTTAGGGCCGTGTGTTTGTGTGTGTTTGACAGAGAGAAAGATTATTTGGCTCCTGACTCCCTTTCGAGTCTTGACAAGCCCTGTCTCCGAATGGCAGACAGAGGCCAGGTTGGGATGTTCAGGCTTTGTAATTATTTGCTCTCGCAAACGAGAATGAATCATTTGCACTCATTTTCTCCTCATTGAAAACGGTGTTTTTCAGTGAGGATTCAGAGGCCAGGATTTCTTCTGTACACAGTGAACGTGAAACATCCATATGCACTGCAAAACATGATCTACGTAGGAAACATATTTAGTGCAGAAAAATGTGATCTTCTTTGCAGGAAGCAAGTCTCCTGTGTCATTTCCCTTCCTATTTTCTGCACCAAAACAAGGCTCTTTGCATTAAATCTCCCCTCTTTCTTCCTGGGCAAACCTGCCCCTTGATTGACCCAAGACAAGTTTGGTTCAAAAGTAGGAAACACTTGCACTTGGGGTGCATCTACACTGCCGAATTAACACAGTTTGGCATTCCTTTAACTACCACCGAGTGGTGGGAATTGCAGTTTCGGAAGGCCTTCAATCTTTTCTGCCAAAGAGTGCTAGTACCTCAAAAAGCTGCAACTCTTATGATTCCATAACATTGAGCCATGTCAGTTCAAACAGGCGTAATCTACAGCGTAGATGCACCCTTAGGAAAACTGCAACTCCCTGAGTCCCATAGCCTTGAGCCTTGGCGGTTCAAGTGGTGCCAAACTGTGTTAAATCTATAGTGTAGACCAGTGGTTCCCAACCTTCCTGATCCCACGACCCCTTAACACAGTTCCTCATGCTGAGGTGACCCCCAAACATAAAATTATTTCCGTTGCTACTTCAGAACTGTAATTATGAATCGTAATGTAAATATCTGATTTGCAGGATGTATTTTCATTCACTGGACCAAATTTGGCACAAATACCTGATACGCCCAAATTTGAATACTGGTGGGGTTGGGGGGGGGATTGATTTTGTCATTTGGGAGTTGTAGTTGCTGGGATTTATAGTTAAACTACAATCAAAGAGCATTCTGAACTCCACCAACGATGGTATTGAACCAATCTTGGAACACAGGACTCCCACAACCTGGAAGGATTTGTGGGCATTGACCTTAAGTTTTGGAGTTGTAGTTTACCTACATCCAGAGAGCACTGTAGACTCAAATAAGGATGGATCTGGACCAAACTTGGCACGAATCCTCAATATGCCTAAATGTGAACATTGGTGGAGTTTGGGGAAAATAGACCTTGACATTTGGAAGTTGTAGTTGCTGGGATTTATAGTTCATCTACAAGCAAGGAGCTGGTGTTGCTCGACCTCACCGCAGCTTTCGATCAGTAGATCATGATCTACTGATCCAGCGACTAGCTGCTATTGGAATTCAAGGTTCAGCTTGGTTCAACTCATTCTTGTGAGGGCATAGCCAACGAGTGGAGTGGCTGGGCCAAGTATCTGAGAAATCCCCTCTTGACTGTGGAGTATCCCAAGGTGCTATTCTATCGCCAATGCTGTTTAACATCTATGTTTGACCTCTCACCAAGCTAGTCCGGAGATTTGGATTAGAATGTTTTCAATACGCTGATGACACCCAGCTTCTCCTAAAACTAGAACCTGGAACAACTTCAGTACCAGATAACTTCACCCGGTGTCTTGGAGCGGTGACAAGATGGCTACATGCCCATAAACTGAAAGTAAATTCAGCAAAAACTGAAATCTTGTGGCCTGGCTGCCCATCAGAATTGGTTGGTCTATTACCATGTTTTGAAGGGGAACCGTTAGTTCCATCCTCCACTGTGAAGAGTCTCGGTGTTATCCTGGATTCCAAAATGACGATGGAAGCCCAGATTGCCTCCACTAGTAAAAGGGCCTTCTTTCATCTACGCCAAGCGAGGCAGTTGGCGCCATATTCACCAACAGAGGCGCTGGCTAGGGTAATCCATGCCACGGTTACATTGAGACTGGATTACTGCAATGCATTATATGTGGGCTTACCTCGAGCAGCAATTCGCAAGAACCAAATTGTGCAAAATGCAGCCGCTAGACTCCTCACAAAAACATCAATGAGGTGCCATATAACGCCGTCCCTGCAGCGCTTGCATTGGCTGCCAGTTGAACACAGAGTTTTCTATAAGGCTCTGGTCCTAGCATTCAAGGCCTTTCGAGGTCAGGGTCCTCCATATCTAAGAGACCGTTTAATGCCACTCCACCACCAGAGACTGCCACGGTCAGCTCATGAGAATCTGCTCTATGTCCCTGGCCCTCGAGAGGTCCGTTTGGAGTCCACAAGACAGAGATCCTTCTCAATCGCAGCCCCAATCTTGTGGAACTCCCTACCGCCAGACCAAAGAGCCACTCCTGGTCTACATACATTTTTAGGTGCACTTAAGACATTGCTCTTCAGAAGAGCCTATGATTGTTAAGTAACAAGCTGTGACTATGTAACCTGTTTATTTTCATTGTGTAAGTCACCCAGAGCACCTTTGGTGGAGGGCGACTCATAAGAAATAAAGTTGATTGATTGATCGATTGATTCCCAACCCCACCAACGATAGAATTGGGCCAAACTTCCCACACAGAACCCCCATGACCAACAGAAAATACTTTGTTTTCTAATCGTCTTTGGCGACCCCTCTAACACCCCCTCGCAACCCCCCAGGGGCCCTGACCCCCAGGTTGAGAAACGCTGGTGTAGACGAACTCTGCTCGGTAGGCTCTGAAGTCATGATCATTCCCAAATCCTAGTCGAGAACCTCGGAAACCATTGTCGTCAGATCACGTTCCAAGCCATGCCATTTTGCCTGTTGTGCCGCTGCCTTCCTCTCTGCCGTGATTCCGTTTCACGTGTTCTGTTGCTTTCCTTGGAATGACTCCCAGAGATGCTGTCACCAGGCCTGGTGCCCCATTCGCACGCTCGTTCCTTGACTTGCACCATGGAAGAGGCTATTGCACTGTTCCAATGCACACAACTGATCATGTGCATCTCACTGTGTCCAATATTCCTCGGAGAGAGATTTCCAAAGGAAGAGGAACCCCATTCCTTTTGGTTAGCAACAAGCAGATTGGTACATATTTTGGTTTGGAGTGATCACATTTGTCAATAGTTCGAACTGGTCAGATCTGTAGTCTTTTTCTTTGGTTCAGAATGGTTAGATTCGTAAATATTCCTTCCTTTTGGTCTGGAATGGGGAAATTTGTTCTTTCCTCTCAGTTTGGAATTCATAAATAGTCTTTCCTTTCAAATAGAAAGGGTTGGATTTGTAAATATTTTCCTTCCAAGGCAGAAGGGTCTTTCCATCCCAAGGAAAAGAGCACCCATGTTTTGAGCGTCACATTTTCTATCGGAAACCCATCCGGATCTATTGGAAGGCTCTGATCTGTCTCTTTCCTTAGGAAACTGTCCCTTTGGTGACTTCAAGCAAAGGGCAAGCAAGGCAAAAGAAGACAGGATTTGGTTGGAAAGTACAGATTTTGCCATCAAAACCAAGCAAATGTGTGGTTGTCGTGAGTCTAGAATAGGGGGTTGTCTCTGTTTTGATGTGGGGAAGTGGTAGGAATCGGCACAAAATGGGCATGCAACCTATATTGTCCCTCCTTTGGAGAGCATTAGGGGCTCTACAATGCCAAAAGATAGAGAGGAGGCCCTATTTTCTGTTTTTCTCCCTCCTGTTTCCCCCCCCCCCCCCCAATCTTCTCATTCCCAAAGGGAGGAATCGGCTCCCTCCTCCTCTATGGCAGCCATGGAGATTTTCTTAAGACCAGGCAGTGAATGAATGCATCGAAACCATTTCCCATTTTGCAAGAAGGCTGGAGAAGGTTGGATTTAAAGGACACTCGCCATAAGGAAAGGGCAAGGGTTACAAAGAGGGGCTGCATGCGAGAGAGGGAGAGAAGGACGCAGCATCTCATCGGAGTGCATTGCATTCCCAGCCCACTCTTAGAATGCAGGATGGAAACATCAACATACATGCATTTCTGGGCATGTGCAGAGTCCTTTCCTTCGCATCAAACAACCCAGTGGCGTCTGCCTGCCATAGATGAAGGTGAGAGCGAGACTTCTGGCAATATAGAAGTCTTAAAACGTATACGGTTGTGAAGTCTTCCTTCGGTTTAAGGAAGGACCCCTTTCCTTGCCTATTTTAGCACCTTTGATGCCCGAATGACCCCAGATAGCCTTGTGTCATCAATATGGTGCCATAAGGCTTTGGGTTGGCTTTGAAATGGTTTTATTAGCTGCTTTGAGTCTCTTTTGAGAGAGGAAATTGTGGTTGTGATGATGACGATGACAATGATGATGATGATGATAATAATAGACCCCCCACAAAGGGCACAGTCATACGAAATGCCAACTAAACAACAAAAGCAGTATAAGACTGTCATTAGGTCTTTGCCTAATCAATGGTACTTCTTCCCAAAGCCCATCACCTCACAGACAGGTGAATCCCAGAATGCCACTTACCTGGGAGGGTCTGGGCAGGTGCCCCAGGTGTGAATGAGGGAAGCCGGAGGAGGCGGAGGGGCCTCTAAGCCATCCACCAGGCGATGCTGCTGCCTTGCTCTCTTCCCTCTGTCTCTCTCTGTCTGTCTCTCGCTGCCTTTGCCACCTGCTCCCTCTGCCTCCGAATCCTGCTCTCCGCCTGGCGCCTCTTCCCTCAGCATCTCCCCCTCCTCACTGGTAGAAGGAGGGCCTGGATGCCCTGTCTCTCGCTCTCATTGGCTGCGAAGGGTGCGACTCACCCCACTTACTGTTTTGGCCAGACCTCACCTGGAATCAGACTGTGTCCACTTCTGGGCACCACAGTTCAAGAAGGAGGTGGACAGGATTGGCCAAAGAAGGGCCGCCAAAAGGTCTGGAAACCACGAATGCCTATGAGGTTTGGCTTAGGGACCAGGAGATGTTTACCTTGGAGAAGAGAAGGCTGAGAGAAGATGTCATATAGCCAGTTGAAGGCGTTCCCACTGAGAAGGGGGAAAGCTTTTTTCTGCAGCTTTGGAGACTAGGACACAATGGAACAATGGATTCAATGGGGGAAAGAGATTCCACCTAAACATTAGTAAGAACTTGTATTGTCCAAGGCTTTCATGGCCAGAATCACTGGGTTGTTGTGAGTTTTCCGGGCTGTATGGCCATGTTCCAGAAACGTTTTCTCCTGATGTTTCGCCTGCATTTATGGCGGGCATCCTCAGAGGTTGTGACCTCGCAACAACCCATTAGTAAGAACTTCCTAAGGGTAAGAGCTGTTTGTAGTGGAATATGCTGCTTTCTAAGAGTCTGGTGGTCTCCTTCATTGAAGATCTTCATACAGAGACTGGATGGCCATCTGTTGGGAGGGCTTTGATGGTGTCTTCTTGCCTGGCAGATGGGAATTGGACTGAATAGCCTTTAGAGGTCTCTTCCAACTCTATTCTTCAAGTTGTTGGGTGGGCATGAGGCCCTTGCTTGCTGCCTTGGGATTCACCTTTGTCCCCAGACAAGAGACAGTCACCACCCGCCTTGCCCTCCATGTCCCCAGAGACCCCAGAGTCTAAAGGGGGACAGACTGTGATATTACATTAGGGGATTACATTATGATAGAGGTTGAGCATTCCTCATCTGGAACTCCAAAATTTGAAATGCTCCAGAAATTCAAGTCCCCATGTTTGGTTGAGGGAGCGTCCCCTTTGCTTTTGGATGGTTCCGTGTGCACAGACTCATTACAGACATTGTTGATCTGGTAGAACAAAAAAACAAGGGAAAGAAAAGGAAATTAAAAAGATCCTGGCAGTCTTCCCAAATGGAAAACTAAAGGGAAGAAAATGACTTGGCACAAGGCAGGTTTGGCAGGGACTCATTTGTTAGTACCTGTCTAAAACAGGGGATTCCTTCCATCCTTTCTCCTGTCTTTCCTTCTCTCTTCATTTGTAACCCATCCTATTCCTTCCTTTGTTTCTCCTGACCTATAACTTCTTTGTTTGTTTGTTTCTCATCCTCTTCCTTCCTTCCTTCCTTCCTTCCTTCCTTCCTTCCTTCCTTCCTTCCTTCCTTTGTTTCTCCTGTCCTATAACTTCTTTCTTCATTTGTTTCTCATCCTTTTGCTTAATTTGTTCCTTCGTTTCTCCTGTTCTATAACTTCTTCCTTCATTTGTTTCTCCCCTTCCTTCCTTCCTTCCTTCCTTCCTTCCTTCCTTCCTTCCTTCCTTCATTTCTCCTGTCCTATAACTTCTTCCTTCATTTGTTTTACATCCTTTTGCTTAATTTGTTCCTTCGTTTCTCCTGTTCTATAACTTCTTCCTTCATTTGTTTCTCCCCTTCCTTCCTTCCTTCCTTTTTCCTGTGCTATAACTTTTCTTTCAATTGTTTCTCATCCCTTTTCTTCCTTCCTTCCCTTTCTCCTGTCCTGTGATTTTGTCCTTCAATTGTTTCTCATCCTCTTCCTTCCTTCCTTCCTTCCTTCCTTCCTTCCTTCCTTCCTTCCTTCCTTCCTTTCTCCTGTCCTATAACTTCTTCCTTCATTTGTTTCTCATCCTATCCTTCCTTCCCATCTTCTTCTCTATCTTTACTTCCTTCCTTCTTTCCTCTCCGATACCTTCCTTCCTATATTTATCTCCCACCCTATACTTTTCCTCCTCCTCCTCCTCCTCCTCCTCCTTCTTCTTCTTCTCTCTCTCTCTCTTTGTATCTGAAGATCTCAAGTCAGATCATATCAAAACAAACAAATAAAAGCAATAGTCTAGATCAGTGTATTTCAACCTTTTTTGAGCTGCGGCACATTTTTTACATTTACAAAATCCTGGGGTACACCACCAACCAAAATGACACAAAATGACGCTCTAACACAGTAATACATCTAGTTAATATGTTTTTAAATGTATTTATACACTCAGTGTGAAACCTGGGCCTGTTTCCATGAACACAACATAGATATCCTAGCAGGAATGGCAGAAAGACACAAACTTCCCACACAGAACTCCCATAACCAAGAGAAAATACTATAAGAGTTTGGTGGGCATTGACCTTGAGCTTTGGAGTTGTAGTTCACCTATATCCAGAGAGCACTGTGGACTCAAACAATGTTGGATCAGGACCAAACTTGGCATGAATACTCAATATGCCCAAATGTGAACACAGATGGAGTTTGGGGAAAACAGACCTTGACATTTGGGAGTTACAGTCCCTGGGATTTATAGTTAACACACAATCAAAGAGCATCCTGAACTCTTGCAACAATGGAATTGAACCAAACTTGGCATATTGAACTCTCATTACCAACAGAAAGTACTGAAAGGGTTTGCTTGGGAATTGACCTTGAGTTAGGAAGTTATAGTTCACCTACATCCAGAGAGCACTGTGGACTCAAACAATGTTATGTTGTTGTTTGTTTTCTATCCAGAATCACAATGTTGGAAGGAGGCTCACCACTTTAAGGTCCCTAAAACTGGCATGGGAAAACGTCAGCCCTCTGGGTGCTTTGGACTTCAACTCCCACCATTCCTAACAGCCTGAGGCCCTTTCCTGCTTAAGTGGCTGAGGGGGGAAAGGAAAAGGGCCTGAGGCTGCTAGGAATGGTGGGAGTTGGAGTCCCAAACACCTGGGAGGTCCAAGTTTGCCCATGCCAGCTTTCGACAGAGACCTCTTCCTCCCCCTTCCCCTTCGCGCCCTTTCTTCCCCCTCCTGCCAAACACTTATTTTTCTTCTACACTGCTGCTTCTGCCGCCATTTTGATCCGAGCGGGCAGTGTGAGCGTGTTCAGGAGGGGAGGGGGGAGGGGGGGAGGAAGACGTGACCTGTGCAGGCGCTACTGCGCAGACTCGCCCCAGAGCAAAGCGAGCAGAGAGAGGCTGGGAAGAAGGGAGCCTGAGTGGAGAAGAAAAAGTGTTGGGCAGGAGGGGGAAGAAAGGGTATTGGAGGTTCCAATTTCCCACGGCACACCTGATGATCGCTCACGGCACACTAGTGTGCCACGGCACACTGGTTGGGAAACACTGGTCTAGATGATGTATCTTAAATCATTTGTCACTTAAAACCATACATATGTGCAAATTGGATAAAGTCAAAAGGCTATGGATTAAACATCTTGGTGCTTGGAGGAGACCATTGTTGGTGCCACTCCACATTCTATGGGGTGGGCATTGTGTAATCTAGAGACTGTGGCCCGCTAGATGTTTTTGGAGTGCAGATCCCAGCACCCCCTTAGCCTTTCATGGTGAAGCATGGTGGGAATTGTAATCCACCAATTCCTAACAGAGCAACCTTTATCAAACTATGATTCCCGCGCTATTGTTCAGTGACACTCCATGGCTTGTGTACAGTTAATCCACTCTGGGGTTTAGTCAGAACTTGGAACTCTTCATGGTAGTACACCCTATCTCTCCACCAATAGATTCTGCACCTTATTATTATTATTATTATTATTATTATACAATCGAATTGCAAAGACTCTGGCACAAGCCAGTCAAGGTGTTCTCAGGGGTGACTGGCACACTGGGTGCAGTGCCTAAGGCCTGCAGTTAAAAGCAATCAGTGCTGACAAAATTACCATCTTGTCAGCTGCAAAAGGCCACCCTACTCAGATCTGCATGCATTAGGAAAGGAGATGCTGAGGCAGGCATGTAGCCAGGGGGGGCAGCCCCCAAATTCTCAGGGTGGTCCGCGAAAAGGCCTTACTGGTACATTATTTAAGCTGTTATGTTTATTCATATCATGATCTGATCACCATGCTCATTATATCCCACATTAATGGGGTTATTGGGATAACAATACAAAAGGTTTGCTAGGGTAGACCCTCCTCCACCCAGTCTCAGCCCCCCGGAACCAAACTCAGCCCCCCGAATCAAAATCCTGGCTACGGCCCTGTGCTGAGGGATATGTGATCCAATACAAAAGCCAGCATAGTGATCTTGTTTGCTGTGTACTAATCTTGTTGTGTATCAAACAATAATAATAATAATAATTTCCTTCTTGTTGCAGTTCCTTCTCGCTCCTAAATGGAAATTAGGGGGAAATGATGAACTTGCAGTATGACCACTAACCCAACTCTATGAAGAACATCCGCCCCACAAACTGGGCCTCATGTCTCTGCCTCCATTCCTTCCTTCCCTCCTGCCTCAGTTTCCCTCCCTCCCTGCCTCAGCAAAGTGACATTTTCCTTTCGTGGGGAAGAACAACACTCTCATCACGGTTTTTAAAAAAAATAAAAATAAAAAGAGGGAGAGGCAGATTTTGGAAAGGAAGGATGCTGCAAGGATGCTGTTACTATGGCAACCACCCCTAATCCAAAGCATCCCCACTTCCTCTGTTGTGCTCTGCTCTAATGTCCTTGGTGCTCTGCTGCGGTGCAGAGAAGGCTGCCTTCAAGGTTGAGGAAGGAAGGTGGATCCTGGACCAGAAAAGGGGGCAACTTGCCTCAGGGGTTGGGAGCCAAGAGCACCCCCCCCCCCCCATCGCCCACAGCCCTCCTCTTCCTTAGTCTCCTCTTTTATCTCTTTCTTCTTTTCCTCCTACTCTTTCTTCTCCTTTTCTTGGCCTTTTTCTGGCAAGGAAATAAGGAAGAGGAGCAAATAAGAAGGAGAAATAAGAGGAGGAGGAAGAGGAGAAGGAAAAGAAAAAAGGAGAGTGAGGAGGAGGAGAAGAGAAAAAAGAAAAATGGGGAAGAAGAAGGGAGGAGGAGGAGGAAAGGAGGGAGAAGGAGGAGGAGAAAGATAAGAAGAATGAGAAGGTGAAAGTGAAGAAAGGGAAGGGGAAGAAGACAAGGAGAAGGTGAAGAAGGAGGAAAAGAAGAGGAGGAGGAAGAACAGAAGTTGTTGATGGAGAAAAAGAAGAGGGAGAAAGGAGAAGGAAGAAGAGGAGGTGAAGGAGGAAGAAAAGAAGACGAAGAAGGAGAAAAAGGAGGAAGAGGAAGAAAAAAGGTGAAAAAGGAGGAAAATAATAATAAAAGGAGGAGGAGGAGGAGGAAGAAAAGAAGGTGAAGAAGGAGAAAAATTAGGAGGAAGAAAAGAAGGAGGAGGAAGAAAAGGAGTACGTGGAGGAGGAGGAAGAAAAGAAGATGAAGAAGGAGCCAAAGGAAGAGAAGGAAGAAAAGGAGAAGGATGTGAAGGAGGATGAAGGAAAGGAGAAGGTGAAGAAGGAGAAAAAGAAGGGGGGAGGAAGAAAAGAAGGAGAAGATGGAGGGAAATAAGAGGGAGAAAGGAGGAAGAGGAGGAGGAGGAGGAGGAAAAGGAAGAAGAATAAAAGGAGGAGGAGGAGGTGAAGGAGGAGGAAGAAAAAAAGGTGAAGAAGGAGGAAGAAAAGGAAAAGGTGAAGAAGGAGGAAAAGAAAGAGGAGGAAGAAAAAAAGGAGGAGGAGGAGGAAGAAAAGAAGGAGAAGAATGTGGTGGAGGAGGAGGAAGAAGAAGAAAAGGAGGAGGTGAAGAAGGAGAAGGAGAAAAGGTGAAGAAGGAGCCGAAGGAGGAAGAGGGCGAAGAAAGGGAGAAGGCGAAGGAGGAAAAGGAGGAGGAGGAAGAGAAGGCGGAAAAGAAGAGGGAGAGAGAGGAGGAGAAAGAAAAGATGAATGAAAAGGTGAAAGTGAAGGAGGAGGAGGAGGAAGAAGAAAAAAAGGTGAAGAAGGAAGAAAAGAAAAGGGAGAAAGAGAAGGAGGAGGAAGAAAATGAGTGAAGAAGGAGCAAAAGGAAGAGGAGGTTTTAAGTTGCATCCAGAGTACTGTAGTGACAGGCATGTACCCAGGGGGCTAAGGGGGCTTCAGCCCCCCGAAATTCTCAGGGTGGTCCGCGAGAAGGCCTTACTGGTACATTATTTAAACTGTTATGTGCATTTATATCATGATCTGATCACCATGTTCATTATATCCCACATTAATGGGGTTATTGGGATAACAATACAAAAGGTTTGCTAGGGTAGACCCTCTTCCACCCAGTCTCAGCCCCCCTGAACCAAACTCAGCCCCAAATCAAAATCCTGGCTACGGCCCTGTGTAGTGATGTCCCTTTTCGATAGGTTGCACCCTCCATTTCCATCCAAACACCTATTTGCATCGCCAGAAATTGATTCCTGCTCACCTGGCTTTCATTTGCTCCTTTGGGAGCCTTTTGGGCAGGAGTGTGGCTCCCTGGGAACCATGATTTTAGGCCCACCTTTTTTTTGCATGGCATTATCGCAACACAGGACCTTCTTGAATTACATACATGTGGCAGTGTGGTCCCACGTAGCGTACATCTACGCTGGAGATTTAATGCCGCTTGGGAGGTGTAGTTTTGCAAAGAGGGCTGATGCAAAATGCTCGCCTTGTCTTCATATTGTTTCTCCCTCCAGCAGAATGCAATGCGGAAAAACGTGGTTTGGGGGAAAGGGTTAAGAGCCTCCGTTCTCCGAGACACCAATCTGAATCCTTCCACCCCCATGGATCTATTTTAGACCCAAGGAAACGCAAAGATGATCTGAGCACGAATCTTTAGAACGGATCACGAATCTCTCACGTTGAGTTGGCCCTGCTTGAGTTCGCTTAGATCCTCCCCATGGAACCACGTAAGAAAATGTAACAAATATATTTGTGTTAGACTTCGACAACACAAATATAACTTTTTTGTCCACATACCAGTTCAATACCACTTTAGCTGCATTTTATTCTATTTTAACATGTATTTATTATCAGCTTATGTATGGCCAAGTGTGCATTTTAATGCTATTTATTAGAAATACTCATTGTTCAGCTGGACTCCAACTCCCATCATCCTTTATCAGGCCTGCCCCTTAAACTCCACCAATATTGCAAGTGTGGTCCAGATCCATCAAGCCATGTAGGAGCCATCCTGGAACATACACCTATATACATACAACATATATATGTGTGTGTGCAACAAATATAGGTATGTGTGTGTCCACTTTTATAATAGACTAGCTTGAGGACCCGGCCCTGCCCGGGTTATTTGAGAAAGGTATTGTGTGCCAAGGTTGGTCCTTATCAGTTGTTTATTTGGCTCGTAGTGGTCTCAGGAAGTGAGTGAAGGTACTTCAAGTCCCATAATCCATGGTCCATCCTCCTCCAAATTGCACCAGGATGTAGAGTGGGTCATGGGGGTTCTGTGTGCCAAATTTGGCCTTGTTCTGTCATTGTTGAGGGCCGCAACAAAAGATTCTCCCCATATAAAGAGCAACAGGGAAAGCACAGGGGAATTCCTGACAATAAACAGTCAGGGACAGCTAACCCCTCGGAAAAAAAGATTCTCCCCATAAAAATAGCAACAGTGAAAGCACAGGAGAATTCCTGACAATTATCAATCAAGCAGCCCCGAACTGCTCCAGGCTGTAAAGTGGGCCATTGGGCCTCTGTGTGCCAAGTTTGGTCCTGTTCCGTCATTGGTGTGGGCCACAATGCTCTAAGCAAGTGAGTTAAAGTACTGCAAGTCCCGTCATCTCTCAAACTGCACCAGGATATAGAGTGGGTCTTGGGGGTTCTGTGTGCCAAGTTTGGTCTTGTTCTATCATTATTGTGGGCCGCAAAGTGTTTTGGCCTTAAACTCCCACCATGCCTGACTGCCTCAGGCCTTTTCCTTACCCCCCCCCCCCCTCTGCCACTTTAGAGTGTCGGAATGTTGGTGGTGCTGGCCAATCAGAGGCGTTATGCAAATAATCCCACAGTGGCAACCAATCAGAAAGCTGCCACATACATACAAACATACAAACATGCTCTTTTATTATATAAAAATACAGATATAGGTTTGCAGTGTATTGTTTTTAATGTGAGCCACTTGGAGCCTCGTTCAAGAGAGGAAAACAGGAGAGAATAAGATGATGATGATGATGATGATGATGACGACGACGACGATTGCCAGTATTGTGGAACGTGTTGTGTATGTGAATGTGCTTGTTTATTATGGCCAAGAAAGTACAACGATGTGCATAAGGCAACACGCATATTTCTGTCCTTGATGTACCTTGGGATTCCATAGGAGGGATTCCATAAAAGGAGATCTTGTCCTTTATGATTTCGTTTTGCAAATAGTACTACTCAATCCCATCCCCAAACTGGGTCTTGAACCAGCAGAGGGAGCAAGATGACACATTTCGCAAGGAAAACTCTATCCCAACCTGCTGAGATTTTTAAAATAGCAATTTCTAAGCCCTGAAAACCGAAAAGCAAGAGATCCTTGTCTGGAAGCTAAGCAGGATCGGAACTGGTTAGAACTTGGATAGGAGAGCAACAACAAATCCCAGGTGCTGCAAGTTGCATTTCAGAGGAAGGAATAGGGAAAACCAGCTCTAAGTCCTTCTTATCCAAGAAAACCCTACAAAATGAACAAGGTTGTCATAAATTGACAGCCTGAGCCAACCAATGATAACACATACACATCTTCCTAATGAGTAAACAAGAGCCGAAAGACCGAGCCCCAGGCACACCCCGGCTATCTGTTGGGAAGGCTTGGGCGACATCTTCCTTTGTGAAAGAATTGGGTGGACTAGATCAATGTTTCCCAACCTTTTTTGAGCTGCGGCGCACTTTTCACATTAAAAAAAATCCGGGGGCACACCACCAACCAAAATGACACAAAATGACACTCTAACACAGTAATACATATAGTTAATTGACCTTGAGTTTTTGAGTTGTAGTTTTCCTACATCCAGAGAGCACTGTGGACTCAAACAATGATGGATCTGGACCAAACTTGGCAAGCGGGCCCCTCAGGCAGTAGAGCAGGCCGAAGGCTGCCACCAAACCCAGGCTCCGGCCCAGGGTCCCACCGCCAGCTTCAGCCGCTCCCATTGCCATGGGTAGCGGCTCGCAGGTGAAAGGGACGGCGAGGGAGAGGGAGAAGGCGGCAATTTCCCATTCCCGGCGCCGCTCTCCGCCATGACTCCGGCCCCTCGCTCGCTGAGGCCGCGCAGAGGAGGAGGAGCATGAGCGGTGGCCCTGCCCACCGCTCATGCTCCTCCTCCTCCGCGTGGCCTCAGCGAGCAAGGGGCCAAAGTCATGGTGAAGAGCGGCGCCGGGGACGGGGGCCACTCTCCGCCATGACTCCGGCCATGACTCCGGCCCCTCGCTCACTGAGGCCACGCAGAGGAGGAGGAACATGAGCAGTGGATGGGGTTCAGCCTCGCCCACTGAAGCCCGTCCACCGCTCATGCTCCTCCTCCTCCGCGCGGCCTCGGCGAGCGAGGGGCCGCAGTCATGGCAGAGAGCGGCACCGGGGACGGGGGCCCCTCTCTGCCATGACTCTCGCCATGACTCAATCAGGCACGAGCAAACTTCTGCTGCTGGGAAGGGGGCGGGGCCCGAGTGACGTCACCCTTCCCTCCTCCCTCCCTCGATTGGAGGCTGGCTGGGGAAATGGCTGAAGGAGGCGGCGCCCCAGCCCCTTCTTCTTTTTCTTCACCGAGAAAGTGCGGGGAGAGACATTTGTGTGTGCCACGGAACAGCAGTTGGGAAACACTGGACTAGATGGCCTTCAAATTCTATGATTTTATGTTAAGGGAGACTCATTGAGTAAAGTAAGAGTTTAGATGGTTGTCTGTCAGGAGGGCTTTGATTGTGAGTTCCTGCCTGGCAGAAGGGTGTTGGACTAGATGGCCCTTAGGTTCGTTTCCAAATCCAGTGCATGGGAGTCCAACGGTGTCTGTTTCTCTGAATGTTTTTATGCAGAGGCTGAGTGGCCATCTGTTGGGAGAGATCAGGTGGTGTCTTCCTGCTTGGAGGAAAAAAGGGGGTTGGACTGGTTGGACTTTGGGGTCTCTTCCAACTATATTAAAGTAAAGGTAAACATTTCCCCTTGTGTCCGACTCTGGGGGGTGGTGCTCATTTCCATTTCTTAACCGAAGAGCTGCAATTGTCCAATGACACCTCCGAGGTCATGTGGCCGGCATGACTGCATGGAGCACCATTACCTTCCCACAGAAGCGGTACCTATTGATCTACTCCTATTTGCATGTTTTTGAACTGCTAGGTTGGCAGAAGCTAACAGAGGGAGCTCACCCCGCTCCTCAGATTCGAACCTCCGACTTTTTGGTCAGCGAGTTCAGCAGCTCAGTGGTTTAACCTGCTGAACCACCAGGGGCCTCTCCAACTATATTACTTGAGTCTAATGCACCATTGAAACTCATGCACACCCCAATTTCCAAAACCCTGAAACCAAAAAAAAAAAAGTATTTGCTGCCGAATGTAAAGTGCCCTCTTTGTAATTTGCCGCAAAAAGGTGTGCCTTACAGTTGCTGCCTGTTTGGGGTTTTTCTTTAAAAAAAACAAACCTCAAAGCTTTAAAACACCAAAGCTTTCAGTGATGAAAAAGAAAATCTTGGGGTGCACCTATGCTGCAAAATGAATCCACTTTAATTACCTTGGTTCAATGCTTTGGGGCCATGGCAACTGCCAAAGAATGCAAATGCCTCACCAAACTACAAGGAGCCCCCGGTGGCGCAATGGGATCAACCCTTGTGCCAGCAGAACTGAAGACCGTCAGATCGGAGGTTCAAATCTGAGGAAAGCACGGATGAGCTCCTTCTGTCAGCTCTAGCTCCCCATTTGGGGACATGAGAGAAGCCTCCCACAAGGATGGTACAACATCAAAACATCCAGGAGTCCCCTGGGCAACGTCTTGCAAACAGCCAATTCTCTCACACCAGAAGTGACTTGCAGTCGCTCCTGACATGGGAAAAACAAACAAACTACAGATTAGCATTGCATAGCATTGAGCCATGACAATTAAATTAAAGATAACGACCCTCAAATAGGAACTCCAGGTGCTCTTGAAGTAAAGGTAAAGGTTTTTCCTTGACATTAAGCCCAGTCGTGTCCGACTCTGGTGGTTGGTGCTCATCTCCATTTCTAAGCCGAAGCGCCAGCGTTGTCCATAGACACCTCCAAGGTCATGTGGCCGGCATGACTCAATGGAGCACCGTTACCTTCTCGCTGGTGCGGTACATATTGATCTACTCACGGTGCTCCATTGAGTCATGCCGGCCACATGACCTTGGAGGTGTCTATGGACAATGCCGGCTCTTCGGCATTGGTCGCCGGTTCACTCCGCTCCCTAGATTTGAACCGGCGACCTTTCGGTCAGCAAGTTCAGCAGCTTGGAGGTTTGACAATTAAATGACAATTAAATTAGAGATAACGACCCTCAAATAGGAACTCCAGGTGCTCTTGAAGTAAAGGTAAAGGTTTTTCCTTGACATTAAGCCCAGTCATGTCCGACTCTGGTGGTTGGTGCTCATCTCCATTTCTAAGCCGAAGAGCCAGCATTGTCCATAGACACCTCCAAAGTCATGTGGCCGGCATGACTCAATGGAGCACCGTTACCTTCTCGCTGGTGCGGTACATATTGATCTACTCACATTTGCATGTTTTCAAATTGCTAGCTTGGCAGAAGCTGGGGCTAACAGCGGGAGCTCACTCCACTCCTTAGATCTGATCCGGCGACCTTTCTGTCAGCAAGTTCAGTAGCTCAGAGGTTTAACCTACTGCGCCACCGGGGGCCTTCACAAATCTAAAGCACACCCCAATGTTGACAAAGTCGTTTAGCCAAAAAAAGAGGCGAGCATTACATTTGAGTAAATGTGGGTTACGCTATAATTTGGCGATTCCACGAAGGCAACCCAAAGCAAGCACCTTGCACACCATGTTTGGGCCTTGGCTGCACATGAAGGTGCTTGGCTGCACATGAAAGAGAGGGAGCTGCAGAGTGACACAGAAAACGGTCTGCCAGGGACGCCCCCTCCTTCTCTCCCCACTTTTCGGATGTGGCTTCTGCTGAGGAAGGCGCATCGCAGCCGTCTCCTCTCCCATATATGGTCATAGCTGAGCCACTGCCGAGAGCCACACACAAAAAGGAGGCTCATCCTCCTCCTCTTCTGAGAGCCAGGAACAGTCAGCCTATCAGGCTCCAAGGAAGCCACGAAACCAGGTCAGGCGCAGCAAGATGAGGGTGAGGGGTGGTCTCTGAGGCCCCTCTTCTCCCCAAAGAAAGGCCATCTCAGCCCCGAAACATGACCCTTCTTGAAGTGTGGGGACTGAGAGATGCGATGGTTGCAAAATCCAAGGGCAGCAGCTCCGACGCAGCATTTCTGAGAGGCAAGAGAGAGCACCCACCCACCCATTTCTTGCAGACATGGCAACTGTGGAAATGGGTCAAGTGTAAAAGATATATCCTTAAGCACCAAAAGTCTGGGTCATCCGTGCCGTCGTCATCGCTGTTCCGATTTTCTACGCATGGATTGCGAATGCGGAAGAAAGCTGATGGGGAGAACAGGGATTCCTTTGAACGGGGTTTGTGGAAACACTGGGCAGTCAAAAAAGAGAAACTGGGGTGCAAATTGAGTTCCTCCTAGAAGCTGAAATGATTCAACGGAGGCCGTCATACTTTGGACACTTTTGGACTCTTTTTGCAAAGCAAAGAAAATATTATTCCATCTGTAAGCGACCAAACTGCCAAACCAGTGGTTTCCAACCTTCCTTATACCGCGACCCTTTAATACAGTTCCTCATGTTGTGGTGATCCCCCAACCATAACATTATTTTTGTTGCTACTTCATAACTGTAATTTTGCAACTGTTATGAATCGTAATGTAAATATCTGATATGCAGGATGTATTTTCATTCACTGGACCAAATTTGGCACAAATATCCAATACGCCGAAATTTGAATACTGGTAGGGTTGGGGGTGGGAATTGATTTTGTCATTTGGGAGTTGTAGTTGCTGGGATTTATAGTTCACCTACAATCAAAGAGCATTCTGAACTCCACCAACATAGAATCATAGACTTGGAAGAGACCTTGTGGGCCATCCAATCAAACCTCCTGCCAAGAAACAGGATAATCTCATTCAAAGCACCCTCAACAGATGCCCATCCAGCCTCTGTTTAAAAGCCTCCATAGAAGGAGCCTCCACCACACTTTGGGTTAGAGAGTTCCACAGCTGAACAGCTCTCACAGTCAGAAAGTTCTTCCTAATGTTCAGGTGGAATCTCCTTTCCTGTAGTTTGAAGCTATTGCTCCGCGTCCTACTCTCCAGGGCAGCAGAACACAAGCTTGCTTATTCCTCCCTATGACTTCCCCTCACATATTTATACATGGCCATCATGTCTCCTCTCAGCCTTCTCTTCTTCAGGCTAAACATGTCCAGCTCTTTAAGCCGCTCCTCATAGGGCTTTTTCTCCAGACCCTTGATCATTTTAGTCGCCCTCCTCTGGACACATTCCAGCTTGTCAACATCGCCCTTCAATTGCGGTGCCCAGAATTGGACACATTGTGATTCCAGGTATTGTTCCGTGCCCTACTCTCCAGGGCAGCAGAAAGCAAGCTTGCTTATTCCTCCCTATGACTTCCCCTCACATATTTATACATGGCCCTCATCATGTCTCCTCTCAGCCTTCTCTTCTTCAGGCTAAACATGTCCAGCTCTTTAAGCCGCTCCTCATAGGGCTTTTTCTCCAGACCCTTGATCATTTTAGTTGCCCTCCTCTGGACACATTCCAGCTTGACAATATCTCTCTTCAATTGTGGTGCCCGGAATTGGGCACAGTGTGATTCCAGGTGTGGTCTAACCAAGGCAGAATTGAATGATGGAATTGAGCCAAATTTGGCACACAGAACTCCCATGACCAACGGAAAAGCATAGAAGGGTTTGGTGGGCATTGACCTTGAATTTTGGAGTTGTAGTTCACCTACATCCAGAGGGCATGGTGGACTCAAACAATGATGGATCAGAACCAACATTGGCATGAATACACCCAAATTTGAATACTGATGGGGTTGGGGGGGGGAATTGATTTTGTCATTTGGGAGTTGTAGTTCCTGGAATTTATAGCTCACCTACAATCAAAGAGCAGTCTGAACTCCACCAATAATGGACTTGAACCAAACTTGGCACACAAAGCTCCCATGACCAACAGAAAATACTAGGTTTGGTGGGCATTGGCCTTGAGTTTTGGAGATGTAGTTCACCTACATCCAGTGAGCACTGTGGACTCAAACAATGATGGATCTGGCATGAATACTCAATATGCCCAAACATGAACACTGGTTTGGGGAAAACAGATCTTGACATTTGGGAGTTGTATTTGCTGGGAGTTGTAGTTGACCTACAATCAAAGAGCATTCTGAACCCCATCAATGATAGAATTGGGCCAAACTTCCCACACAGATCCCCCATGACCAACAGAAAATACTGTGTTTTCTGATGGTCTTTGGTGACTGACACTTCCCTCATGACCCTCTAAGGGTCTTAACACCCATGTTGAGAAACGCTGTGCTAAACTTGGCAGAATGTGATAAACTGACATTTGTCTCCTTAGAAACAAACCAATACAGTGTTTTCAAAGTAATTGGAAGCCTTTCGCAGAATATACAGGTAGAATATTTAAAGGCTGCTCCATAACTATGCTGAGTGATTAAAATTACATTGTCAGGAAGAAGAGCAAGATTGTGATAAATGTGGTGCAATTAGGTCACCTTTAAATACCATATGTAAATGTTACACATCTGTATACACCACTTGTTAAGAGCGTTGATAAGACAAAATATTAGAAGACTTTATATTTATTTATTTACTTACTTTATTTATATTCTGCTCTTCTCACCCCGAAGGGGATTCGGAGGTATTCACAGATACACATACAATCCCTGCCATTTCTCCACATACAACATATAGACGAACAGAGGCAAACTCTGGCCACCAGGGGGAGCTGACGCACTCCTCATCGCTCAGCGTTCCCAGCGTCCCTTGTTCCTACCGCATTTCTCAGCGTTCCTGGAGTTCTTTAATGGTCTCATAATTCAGTCAAAATTTGCCTCCCCATTTAATGTGGTACCTTTATCTCCTACTTGACAGACGCAACTGTCTTTCGGGCTGCAAAGGTCGACAGCAGGCTACACTTAAAGGTCGAGCACCCACCTCAACCCGGGCAGGCCTCAAACTCATGACCTACTGGGTCAGACAGATCTTATGCAGCTGACACTTAGCCAGCTGCGCCACATTCCTGGCTTAAGGTCAGGAACCTTTCTTTCAAATGAGATATATGTATACACACACACACACACACACACACACACACACACAAGCCATTCCCTACTACATGTTACTGTGGTCCAGTCTGTGTATACAGTATGCTTTGAGTGTGTGTGTATATGTGTATATGTGTGTATATATGTATATATGTGGCTTGTGCATGTGTTGTAATGTATTTTTTTGCTTTTTAAGTCCCTTCCGCTGTGTTTTTCAGTGTTTTTATGAGTGATGGTCACTCGTTGGCCTGATAGGTGTATTGTGTCCAAATTTCATGTCAATTCCCTCAGTGGTTTTTGAATTATGTTAATCCCACAAACAAACATTACACTTTAATTTATATAGATATATTGCTGTTATTACAAAGTGTAAGATTGCTACTGGTAATTAGTGGCTTTACATACCAAAATTTATGTTATAATGTGTACACTTTGGAAATTAAAAAAATGGCCACAAAAAAGAAGCATCACACCTCCTACAACCCCAAAACTTTCCCCATGTTTTGATATCTTTTTGCTCTGCTGTTGAGATTCAGGGTGGGATGAACCCATCCCAAGAGATTCACCCCTTTTGTCCTGAGATGAACCATCATTATACCCCATTGTAGGGTGATGATTTACCTTTGTGTCTCTTCGAAAACTCATCCAAGGGGAAAGAGCAGCCATGGATTTTGGGGAGAGAAGGAGGGAGGGATGAGGCGCCTGCCTGCGGTTGGCTGTTGCTATGGAGAAGCTGGACCAGTGATGATGATGATGCTGAAAAAGGAAGGCCGGGAGGGCCAGAGGCATTTTGGACAGGGACGCAGCCAGGTCTCTGCCTTAGAAGAAGGATGGCCATGACTCAAGTGGAGTGGCCTAGGGACATCTCAACCTTCCTTGGACTCCCATGCACAGTTAGAGACATAGGCCCCATCTACACTGATCATTTAATGTAGTTTGAACTAGCTCCATAATGAGTGATGAAGCAATAAAAGCTGGATTCGATACTGCCATATAATGCAGTTATCATCATCGTCGTCATCATCATCATCATTATTGTTGAAGGCTTTCATGGCCGGAATCACTGGGTTGCTGAGCTTTCCAGACTGTATGGGCATGCTCCAGAAGCACTCTCTCCTGATGTTTTGTCCACATCTATGGCAGGCATCCTCAGAGGTTGTGAAGTCTGTTGGAAACTAGGCAAGTGAGGGGTGTGTGTGTGTGTGTGTGTGTGTGTATATATATATAATATCTGTGGAATGTCTAGGGTGTGAAAAAGAACTCTTGTCTGCTTGAGGCAAGTCATGAAGCAGCCACACTTTGAAGCTGCAAGGCCATTCAATATGAATCAAGGAGGCCAATTTCAACATTCACACTTGCCTCAAGCAGACAAGAGTTCTTTCTCCCACCCTGGACATTATTCCACAGATACGGTATATAAACCTCACTTTCCTAGTTTCCAACAGACCTCACAACCTTGGAGGATGCCTGCCATATATGTGGGTGAAACGGCAAAAGAGAATGCTTCTGGAACATGGCCATACAACCCAGAAAAACAGACAGCAACCTATTATTATTATTATTATTTTTCTTTCCCACAAGGAGACTCAAAACGGCTTACATTAAAAACATTTCAATACAGATTAATATCTAGAAATGTACAATCATTAGCACAGAATTAAAGTTTGAACGTTCACTATATGGTCAGTATAGGTTTAACTGCGCTGAACTGGATTATATGGGTCTATATTGACCATACAATTTCCATTTCGATTGGCAATGCACATCCAGCCAAACTCTCGCAATATGATGTGATAGCAAGCCCTGTGCTTTCTGGTTTGTGTCATTCTCATCCTGGCTTCAAACTGGTTCTAGGATTTCCCATGGAATCATCTGCACAGCTAAGTTTATCAATCAGAGGCTGGATGGCCATCTGCCAGGGGTGCTTTGATCGTGCTTTTCCTGCATAGGCCAAAGGGGGCTTGACTGGATGGCCCTTAAGGTCTCTTCCAACTCTATGATGCCATGAAACCACTTTGTTCAATACTGGTTAGAATCAGCATTAAATGGTCAGTGTAGATGGCCCCATAGAAGATGGGAAATGTCTAGATCTATAGGATAAGTAAAAGTAAAGGTTTCCTCTGACATTAAGTATAGTTGTGTCCAACTCTGGGGGGTGGTGCTCATCTCCATTTCTAAGCCAAAGAGTCGGCGTTGTCTGTAGATACCTCCAAGGCCACGTGGCCAGCATGACTGCAAGGAGCACCATTATCTTCCTGCAGAAGATACTTATTGATCTACTCACATTTGTATGTTTTCAAATTGCTAGGTTGGGGCTAGCAATGAGATCTCACCCTGCTCCCTGGATTTGAACCAGCAACGTTTCGGTCAGCAAGTTCAGCAGCTCAACGGTTTAACATGCTGTGCCACCGGGGGGGGGGGGCTATAAAAAGCTATGGTGTGGGAGTGGGGGAAATCTGCTTTAGCTGTTAGTCTGAACTTGAAAGCAGCCAATTTTGTAGAATGAAGCTATCTCTTTTTCAAAGCTTAGCATCTGAGGGATCCCCAATAGCGATCTATTCCAACTCCATTCTGCCATCCAGCCTCGGTTTAAAGTCTCCACATAGGGGAATGTGCCACCCACCATCCCCAGAGGCAACTCACTGGCAAACAGCTCTTATTGTCAGGAAGCTGATACCTTTCTTTCCATTTGTCTCAAATATGTTACAAAATCCCTTTCCACATTTTTTGACACTTCTCTTGCAACTTTTGAGCCTCAGTTGGAAATTACACCAGGTGCCGGAGGTTATATTCTAGAGGAAGGAAAGGCAAAACCAGCATAGAGTTTTCCTTGCCGAAGGAAATCTTGAACGATTCGATTGTGCTTTCCTACCTGACAGAGTATGTCTGGATTAGATTATCTATTTGGGTCCCTTCCAGCTCTATGCATCTATTAGGTTTCTAAGAGGGGCTTGATGACCGGGAATGTGGCGCAGCTGGCTAAGTGTCAGCTGCATAAGATCTCTCTGACCAGTAGGTCATGAGTTCGAGGCCTGCCCGGGTCGAGGTGGGTTCTCGACCTTACGTGTAGCCTGCTGCCGATCTTTGCAGCCCGAAAGACAGTTACATTTGTCAAATAGGAGATAAAGGTACCATATTAAAGTGGGGAGGCAAATTTTGACTGATCTATGAGGCCATTAAAAAGAACCCAGGAATCGCTGAGGAATGCGGAAGAAACAACAAAGGGACGCTGGAAAACGCTGAGAGATGAGGAGTGCGTCAGCTCCCCCTGGTGGCCAGAAAGTTTGCCTCTGTTCATCTATACATGTGTGTAATATGTCAAAACGTATGTACTGTACTGTGATAAATGTCACATGTTTATATGTCATATGTTGAACTGCAGGGATTGTCTGCAAGTATGTGTACTGTAATCCGCTCTGAGTCCCCTTCGGGGTGAGAAGAGCGGAATATAAATAAAGTAAATAAATAAATAAATGACCATCTGTCTGGAAGACTTGGATGATTTCTTCCTGCATGGCAGAAGGGGGTTGGCCTGGATAGCTCTGGAAGGTGTCCTCTTCCAAGTCAAGGATTCTATGGTTCCTTATTATTATTATTATTATTATTATCACAACAAGATTAGTACACAGCAAACAAGGTCACTATGCTGGTTGTTGTATTGGATCACACATTGGACACTTCCCAAGTGTCTAGGACTATGTGATGTATTGGCAGACCTCAGTAGGGTGGCCTTTTGCAGCAGACAGATGGTAATTTTTTCATTGCCAATTGTTTTTAAGTGCAGGCCAAGGTCTTTAGGCACTGGACCCAGTGTGCCAATCACCACTGGGACCACCTTGACTGGCTTCTGCCAGAGTCTTTGCAGTTCGATCTTTAAATCCTCATATCGTGTCAGCTTTTCCAGTTGCTTCTCTTCGATCTTGCTGTTGCCTGGGATTGCAACATTGACGATCCATACTTGGCTTTTTAACACAACCGTGAGGTCAGAAGTATTGTCCTCCAAAACTCTGTCAGTCTGAATTTGGATATCCCAGAGTAGCTCGACGTGTTCATTTTCTGTAACCTTTTCAGGCTTGTGTTCCCACCAGTTTTTTGTCGCAGGCAGATGTTATTTGTGGCACAAGTTCCAATGAATCATCTGAGCAACAGTATTATGCCTCTGTTTGTAGTCTGTCTGCACAATTTTCTTGCAGCAGCAGCTGAGGATGTGATCCATTGTTTCATCTGCTTCCTTGCAGAGTCTACACTTGGGATCTGTCGTCGACTTTTCAATTTTGGCTTTGATGGCATTTGTTCTAATGGCTTGTTCTTGGGCTGCCAGAATCAGGCCCTCCGTCTCCTTTTTCCATTTGTGAGCCACATCCATGTTTTTTCTTTGTCTATTTTGCTCTCAATTTTTCCCAGGAACAACTGTCCATGGAGATACTTCTTTTGACAGTTTTTTCTTCTGCTCTGCATTGTATTTTTATGGTATTATTCCCTTTGACTTTTGCACTTTCAGCAGTTTTCTACTATTGACTTCCCTCAATGTTGGTTTTTGACTGCCTTTCACATCATATGCCAGTGCATGTTTGGGCCGCCCAGTTGGTGGGGAGGTCCGGCTGCCTACCTTGGAGGGTGAGGCTTTATGCCCCACATCCTCAGTAAAGAGTCTTGGGGTTGTTTTGGACCCTTTGCTGACTATGGCGACTCAGGTTTCCGCCATCAGCAAAACCGCTTTTTTCCATCTGCGGAAAGCTAGGCGGCTGGCCTCCTACCTTTCCAGGGACGACTTGGCCACGGTGCTCCAAGCCACGGTCATCTCGAGACTGGACTACTGTAGTGCCCTGTACATTGGCCTGCCCTTTTTCGTGATCCGGAAACTTAAGCTCGTCCAGAATGCCGCTGCACGACTTCTCACCGGGACTCCGGTGAGATGTCACATAACACCTATCCTTCAGCAGCTACATTGGCTTCCGGTCGAGCACCGGATCACCTTCAAGGTGATGGTGTTAACCTTCAAGGCCTTGCATGGTCTGGGGCCGTTGTATCTGAGGGACCGTCTCATCCCCTATCAACCCCAGAGGTCACTCCGTTCTGAACAACTGAACCTCCTGGAAGTACCCAGTTTCAAATCTGTCCGTTTAACACCTACACGGCGCAGAGCCTTTTCTGTGGTATGCACCTCGATCTAGAATACTCTTCCAAATGAAGTGCGGGCCTTACAAAACCTACCTTTCTTTCGTAAGGCCTGCAAGACCCATCTTTTCCGGTTAGCCTTTAATTGTTGAGTATGCTATAACCCTGTTAGTTAATTTTAACTTGTTGTTTGCTCTCTGTGATGTTTTATATGACGGTGAGCCGCTCCAAGCCCTCAGGGAGTGGCGGCATACAAGTTTGAATAATAAATAAATAAATAAATGTCACTCTTCTTCTATCGTTTGTTGTTGTTATTATTATTATCATTATTCAGGGGGTGGATGGCTATCTGTCTGGAGGGCTTGGATGGTGTCCTCCTGCCTGGCAGAAGAGTGTTGGACTGGATGACCTTTGGAGCTCCCTCCAAGTCTCTATCTCGCAAGGTTTGAATCCTTCCTTCCCTTCTTCCACTCCTCATGACACACAGGCACATATGCATTCCTTGCCGAAGGGCAATCCTTGCATTCAGGCAGAGGCTGGAGAAAAGGGTTGCCTTGTCAGAGCGGATCAGCATCACCTATGTCGGCCCGGTTGTTGTTGCCGGGGATGAAAGATCTAGTTCAGGAGGCTAATGCATTCACGGCAGGCCCACCCAGCAGGGTACATCTTAGCCATTTCCAAGGCAGGATTCTCCACGCGGGAGGGAGGGGAAACCGAGGCGAAGGCCTCAGTTTCCCCTCCCTCCTGCTTGGAGAATCCTATCTTGGAAATGGGGCCAAGATGCATCCTTTCCAAGCTGCCCTACATTTTCTCCCCATCAAAGGCTGCCTCCCCAGCTGACATTAGCAGCTCAAAGTGATGAGCCAGCAGTCTATCCCTGGCTTTGCAAACCTGCCTTGTTCGTTCCAGGTGAATAACACGAGAAGCGCAGTATTTTAGAAGAGCATCTGGACGCGTGCAAAGCCCGAGCTTTGGATCAGGTTTGGGTGCAATGTAGAAGACTGAGACAATATGGGGAGATCAAGAAATGGGTTGAAAGAGTCCTCTTTCCAGGGGTCATCCAAGGTTTTTAGATGCAAGTTCACGTCAAGGAGAAAGAAGATGCTTCTGAGATTTGCTGGGACGATCTCCAACACCCTTAGATTTCAAGGGGTGGCAATGATGGAATCAATGGAGAATATGTAGCTATTATTATTAATATTAATATTTCTGAGCAGAAGCAGTAAACACCAGATTATGCCATGTTTTCCAGCTTTCTCCAATCCAATCTCCTCCAGATTAGAAGATGTTTCTGATGCTTCCAAGATAGTTAGAAGAGACCTCGTGGGCCATCCAGTGCAACCTGCTGCCAAGAATCAGGACAATCGCATTCAAAGCATCCCTGACAGATGGCCATCCAGCCTCTGCTTAAAAGCCTTCAAAGAAGGAGCCTCTACCACACTATCTTATTTTAACTATCTTATTCAATATTGGGTTTTAAACTTTGTCTGTGTGTGCCCTGACGTTTGTACATTTGTGTATATGTGTTTGTACATGTATGTGTACCCTAATGTTTGCACATGCTGATGTTTGTACATTTTTATGCTGGTCATTGGTTGTAATAAATCTTGTAATGTGCCTAATGTGCCTTCCCTTGTAATGTGCCTCTACCACACTTCAGGGCAGACAGTTCCACTGCTGAACAGCTCTTACAGTCAGGAAGTTCTTCCTCATGTTCAGGTGGAATCTCCTTTCCTGTAGTTTGAAGCCATTGCTCCATATCCTAGTCTCCAGGACAGCTTTGCTCCCTATGACATCCTCTCACATATTTATACATGGCCCTCATCATGTCTCCTCTCTTTCAGCCGCTCCTCATAGCGCTTGTTCTCCCTTAATCATTTTAGTCGCCCTCCTTTGGACACATTCCAGTTTAGAGTCAGCAACTCCCTTCAACTGCCCAGAATTGGACACAGTGTGATTCCAGGTATGGTCTGACTAAGGTAGAATAGAGGAATAGCCTGACTTCCCTGGATCTAGACGCTATACTCCTATCTATGCAGGCCAAAATCCCATTGTCTTTTTTAGCCGCCGCATGACATTGTTGGCTCATGTTTAATTTGTCCATGAGGACTCCAAGATCTTTTTCACATGTTATTGAGCCAGGCACCCCCTTTCTGTATCTTTACATTTCATCTTTTTCTACCCAAGTGGAGTATTTGTCACTGTTGAAGATTCGCCAAGATGATTTCCATCCCTCTTGGATTTCAAGGGATGGGGATGATAGACTCCATGGAGAATGTAGGTAAAAGTAAAGGTTTTCCCTTGACATTAAGTCCAGTCGTATCGAACTCTGGGGGTTGGTGCTCATCTCCATTTCTAAGCCAAAGAGCCGGCATTGTCCATAGACACCTTCAAGGTCATGTGGTTGGCATGACTGCATGGAGTGCTGTTGCCTCCTCACTGGAGTGGTACCTATTGATCTACTTACATTTGCATGGTTTTGAATTGCTAGGTTGGCAGAATCTGGGACTAACAGCGGGAGCTCACACTGCTCCCCGGAATCAAACCTGCGACCTTTCGGTCAGCAAGTTCAGCAGCTCAGCGGTTTAACCCACTGCGCCACCGGGGGCTCCCATAGAGAATGTATAACTGTTATGATTATTATTATCTCTGAGCAGAAGATTATGCCATGTTTTGCAGCCTTCTCCAGTCCAAACTCCTCCAGATGTTTCCCATCATCTTCTAGGATGTGTCCAAAAAGAACCAGTTGGACATCAACCAGAGTTAATGTCCAACTCTGTCACTCCTTCCCACCTGCTACTAAGGAGGCTGTTCAAGTCCTGAACCGGTGCTTGGCCGCTGTAACGGACTGGATGGGGGCTAACAGATTGAAACTAAATCCAGACAAGACAGAGGTACTCCTGGTCAGTCGTAAGGCCGAACAGGGTATAGGGTTACAGCTTGTGCTTGACGGGGTTACACTCTCCCTGAAGGAGCAGGTTCGCAGACTGGGAGTGATCCTGGACTCATTGCTGAGCCTGGAACCCCATGTCTCGGCGGTGGCCAGGGGAGCTTTTGCACAGCTCAGGCTTGTGCGCCAGCTGCGCCCGTATCTTGGGAAGTCAGACTTGGCCACGGTGGTCCATGCTCTGGTTACATCCCGTATAGACTACTGCAACACTCTACGTGGGGTTGCCTATGAAGACTGCCCGGAAGCTGCAACTAGTCCAGCGCGCAACAACCAGACTACTAACGGGAGCGGGGTACAGGGAGCATACAACTCCCCTGTTGCGCCAGCTCCACTGGCTGCCAATTAGCTTCCGAGCAACATTCAAAGTGCTGGTGTTGACCTACAAAACCCTATATGGTTCCGGCCCAGTTTACCCGTCCAAACATATTCTCCCCTATGAACCGTCCAGAGCGCTAAGATCGTCTGGAGAGGCCCTGCTCTCGATCCCACCACCTTCACAGGCGCGTCTGGTGGGGATGAGGGACAGGGTCTTTTCTGTGGTGGCCCCCCGGCTGTGGAAATCCCTCCCAAATGAAATTAGATCCGCCCCCTCCCTCCTGACTTTTAGAAAACGGGTGAAAACGTGGCTGTGCAATGAGGCCTTCGCAGAATGAAGGAGGAGATCGCGAAGCGACTAAAGTCGCCAACCACTTGATACGGACCGAATATATGGGTTAAATTGGACTTGATTTTACTTTGGAGAAAGGCTTTTTAAATGTATTTATTGTATTGTATTTTATTGTAAATTTTATTGTAAATTTATGATGATTTTGGATTTTAAATGTTAGCATTGAATACTTGCTGTTTGCCGGTCTGAGTCCCTCTTCGGAGGTGAGAAGGTCGGGGTATAAAAGTTTTAAATAAATAAATAAATAAATAAACCTAAGAAGCTGACTTGGGTCCATTGTTTCATCAATATCTCTATTTATTGTATTTTAACTTTATAGCAACACTCTGATATTCAATTGCTTTTTAATCCTTTGCTTTATTTTTAATTGCCATTAGATGGTGTGGATGTTAGCCGCCTTGAGTCCCTATGAGGAGAAAGGTGGGATATAAATAGTTAACAATAATACTACTACTACTACCATATATACTCAAGTGTAAGCTGATTTTTCAGCCTTTTTTTAGGCTGAAAAGTCACAGTTATGTATTATTTTACTCTGTTACTATTATTACATTTATTATTTTACTCTATTATTACTGTTATTATTAATTTTCCATTATTTTACTCTATTTTTTATTACATTTGTTATTTTACTCTATTATTATTATTGGAAGGATACGAGCATATTTACATTGAAGAAGATTAGAATAATGGTTTAATCAGAGCTGGGCAGTTTGATGTAAATATTCAAAAAACATTTAATCTACGGATACCTCAATTAATGTAATTGTATTGATATCTATTTTTATTTTGAAATTTACCAGTAGCTGCTGTATTTCCCACCTTCAGCTTATACTCGAGTCAATACGTTTTCCCAGTTTTTTGTGGTAAAATTTATTTATTTATTTATTTATTGTTCACTTTTGTATTCCGCTCCTCCCAGCAGGCTCGGGGCGGATCACAGCAAAAAATACATGGGCGGCATGTTGTAACATGTCAACATGCGACCCTACAGTTGATAAAAACATAAAACCACATTTAAAACAGGTTACATCGTCAGCACACGGGTTGAGAGGACATATATCATAGTTCTTAGTCCAGTGTGCCTAATTAAAGGCCAGCCTGAAGAGGGCCGTCTTACATGCCCTCCGGAACGGGCCCAGTTCCGAGATAGCTCGGGTACTGTCCGGGAGGGCGTTCCAGAGCACCGGTGCCGCCACAGAAAAGGACCTTTGTCTAGTCGTCGACAGGTGGCAGGAGCGGACTGATGGAATTAACAACAGATTTTGCTCATCTGAGCGCAGTGATCTCGGGGGCGAGTACGGGGTAAGGCGGTCCTTCAGGTACGCAGGCACTAGGCCGTGTAAGGCCTTAAAGGTCAAAACCAACACCTTGAAGGCAATTCGGTACTCGATGGGAAGCCAGTGCAGTTGCCGGAGAATAGGTGTAATATGCTCTCTCGCCGGTACTCCTGCCAGCAAGCGAGCCGCGGCATTCTGCACTAGCTTGAGTTTCCGGATTGTCGACAGGGGAAGGCCAACGTAGAGGCCATTACAGTAGTCTAATCTCGAGATGACCGTCGCTTGGATTACCGTGGCCAGGTCGTCCCTGGACAGGTAGGGTGCCAGTCGCCTAGCCTGTCGGAGGTGATAGAATGACGTCCTGCTGACCGCAGAGACCTGGGCCTCCATGGTCAGCGAGGAGTCCAACACAACCCCCAAGCTCTTAACTGACGGCGATGGGTTAAGCCGCTCGCCGTCCAGGGTAGGCAACCGGCACCCACCCAGTCCAGGCCGACCAGGCCACAGGATCTCCGTCTTCAATGGATTCACCTTCAGCCGGCTGGCACGCAGCCAACCAGTCACGGCTTCGAGGCATAGATGGAAACAATCGGGTACGGAGTCCGGCCTGCCGTCCATTCTCAGCAAAAGCTGGGTGTCATCAGCGTACTGATAACACTCCAGACCAAAGTCACGGGCCAGCTGGGCCAGGGGGCGCATGTAAACATTGAATAATAAGGGGGAGAGGATGGCCCCCTGGGGGACCCCACAGTTAAGTGGGAGTCTCCCGGAGACCTCCCCGCCCCCCTCCACGCGTTGTCCCCGGTCCCGGAGAAAGGAGGCCACCCATTGAAGGGCAGTCCCCCCAACCCCGGAAGCGGCTAAACGGTGGGTCAACAGTGCGTGATCTACAGTATCAAACGCTGCTGTCAGATCTAACAAGAAAAGCAGTGCTGATCCACCCTGGTCCAGCTGGCGGCGAAGTTGGTCTGTAATGGCGACAAGCACGGTCTCCGTCCCATGCCCAATACGGAAGCCGGACTGGAAGGGATCAAGTCCAGCTGTGTCGTCTAGGAACCGCTGCAGCTGATCCGCTGCCGCCCTCTCAATTACTTTGCCTAGGAAAGGCAAGTTGGAAACAGGCCTGTAATTGGAGGGAGCCGAAGGGTCTAAGTTCGGCTTTTTCAGCAGCGGTTTCACCATAGCCTCTTTTAGTCCCCCCGGGAAGACTCCTTGCTCAAGGGAGCTATTTATGATCGTGCCCAGGGGGCCTCGTAGCCCCTCCCGGCAGGATCTAACAAGCCAGGAGGGGCACGGGTCGAGGGAGCAAGTAGTTGGTCTAGCTGCAGCCAGTAACCTATCGACAGCTGCTGCGTCCAGCGGTTGGAAGCGGGTGAAGGTGGGCCCACCGAGTGGCGGCGGAGTCTCGAGTTCACTAACTGTATCAAGAGTGGCAGGAATGTCCCGGCGGAGAGTCGAAATCTTGTCAGCGAAAAAGTTCTGGAAGGCCTCAGCCGTTGGAGCCAAACCCCTATCATTTGGGACAGTTGGGATTGTTGTCAGAGACCGAATTACCTTAAATAATTGAGCTGGGCGTGAACTAGCTGACTCTATCAAGGAAGAATAGTGGACCTTTTTCGCTTCCTTGATAGCTTGCTCATAAACCTCCTTGAATTGTTTATAAGCTGATTTCGACGCTTCGTCACGGAGACTCCGCCACATGTCCTCTAGTTGTCTCTTTCTCCGTTTCATCGCCCGCAACTCCTCGGTATACCATGGCGAGCGGTTTCTACTGGGGGGAAGGAGAGACCGCCCTGGGGCGATCTCGTCTAGGGCCGTGGAGAGATTGGTGTTCCAGTGCTCCACTAGTCCGTCGACCGAGTCGCTGGGGAGTTCCCAATCCCTTAGAGCATTCAGGAACCTAGTGGGTTCCATGAGTCTCCTTGGGCGAACCAGAATAGGTTCTGCACCCTTACCGGGAGGAGGAGCCAATCCCAACCGGACTTCCAGGACACTGTGATCCGACCATGGAACCTCCGTAATGGAGGTTAGGATCACCTGGATTCCGGCAGCGAAGATCAGATCTAATGTATATCCTGCATGGTGAGTGGGGCCGGTCTTACAGAGTGAGAGTCCTAGTGCCTCCATGGTAGACACTAGGTCCACGGCTGCAGTTGACGGGGAGGTGGTGTCGGCGTGGACATTGAAGTCCCCCAAGACAATAAGTCTAGGAAACCTCAATGCCCACTCCGCAACCACCTCCAGCAGCTTAGGCAGACTTCCTGCTGGTGCGTCGGGTGCACGGTACACCAGCAGGAAGGCTACGCTCTCACCCAGATCCCACACCAGGCCCGCACACTCCATCCCAGGAATGTTTGCTGTCGGAATCGTCCTGGAATTAATAGTGTCTCGGCTAAGAATGGCCACCCCCGCCTCTCTGTCCTCGTCTGATGGCTGGCCACAAACCCTGGAGATGTTATCTCGTGCAGGATGACCTTGTCGCCTTCCTGGAGCCATGTCTCAGTGAGACAGGCAAGGTCGGCCCTCCTTTCTAGGAGGAGGTCCCTAATGGTCCCTGATTTGTTTCGCACGGATCTAGCGTTGGCCAGGATCAGAGTTGGAGGAGAGGAAGTTGGGAACTCGCCATCTGCGTACTTCGGGATAGCACGTAGGTCAGAGGGAGGACGAGCCTTCCTTCGGCTCCTCCGCTCTCTCTCACAAGGCCTACGGCTACCGTCCCTATTACCCCTGCCCGAGATCACGCGTATTGCCCGCCCCTGCCCGTCCCTCTTAGGCGACCTGACTAGGTGTCCGGCTCCCTGCCCGCCCTCCAAAAAGGGCGGGGGTGCCGGGGTTGCTCAACCGGTCCTCGGCCAGGTTGATTTGGGGATTGGGGAAGCGCATGAGGGGAGTCTGCAGAGTCTCTGTGGCTCCAGTTGTTAAAGCTTGCCCCCCAGAAGGTCCTGGATCTATATCCCCCATTTTCTGGCTTAGCAATAGCCAAACCGGGGGGGGGGGGGTCCATGGTGTTCACACAGTCCTTCTTCTGTCCTGGTGGCAGCCCCAGAGACAGTCTCCGTCTGGGGGGCGGCCTCACCTCTTAGGTGCCTCATCTTATATTCGGGTCGGCTTATACTCAAGTATATACAGTAACAACAACAACAACTCTGAAGTCTCACCTAGATTTCAGCCAGGACTCTTTCCTAGTTCTACCAGGCCCGTATTATCCATAAGGCCACACTAGGCCATGACCTAGGGGCGCAGCCGAGAGGGGGCGCCAGATCCGGACCCCCCCCCCCCCAAGTAAAAAAAAGTCGATCTTCGGTTGCACGGGGCGGGCGCCATCCACACCCGCCCCGTGCCCCCCCCCTGCACTCATTCCTTCTCAAGAAGCTGTGGGACAGCTGAAGACGGGAGGAGGGGGTGGGGCATGCCCTGGCATGGCTCCGCCCCCTTCCCACAGCTTCAGCTGTCCCACAGCTTCTCCAGCCTTGAGGGAACACTGCCAAGCCAGTGGTGGCATAGCAAGCACAATGCTGGCTTGGCAGTGCTCCCTCACGAGGCTGGCGACGCTGTGGGACAGCTGAAGCCGGGAGGGGGGGGCTGGGCTCCGCCCCCTCCCCGCGGCCTCAGCTGTCCCACAGCTTCTCCAGCCTTGAAGGAGCACTGCCAAGCCAGCATTGTGCTTGCTATGCCACCGCTGGCTTGCCATTAAGCGTGCTCTCTCTCTCTCTCTCTCTCTCTCTCTCTCTCTCTCTCTCTCTCTCTCTCATGCGCACCTTTGGAGCGAGTTTGCACCCGCTGCGCTCTCCCCAAGCCTCCTGACTCCCGAGGAGACCTTCAGAGCACAGCGGAACTTTCCAGCCGGTGGGAATGGCGACCTTGGAGGTGGCGGGAGGTTGTCTTAGAACATAAGAACATAAGAAGAGCCATGCTGAATCGGACCTCAGCCCATCTAGTCCAGCATTCTGTATCACACAGTGGCCCACCAGTTGTACACGGGGATCTCGAGCAGAAGGAAGGGCAAAACCCTGACCTGCTCCCGACCCCCCACAACCAGTACCCAGGGAAATCCTGCCTACCTCAACCAACTCCGAGGTGGCACTTGAATGTCCTTTTCAGTAACTACCGATACACTTGGTATCCATGAATCTGTCTAATCCTGCCTTGAAGTTGTTCAGGCTGACAGCTGTCACAACCTCCTCTGGAAGTGAGTTCCATAACCCAATGACCCTCTGGGTGAAGAAATATTTCCCTTTATTAGTCCTAATTTTCCTACCTTGGAGCTTCAGGGAGTGCCCTCTTGTCCTAGTGTTTTGTGACAAAGAAAATATTTTTCTTTATTCACGTTTTCTATCCCATGCATGATTTTATACACTTCGATCAAGTCACCTCTTAAACGCCGTCTTTCAAGGCTGAAAAGACCAAGGCGTTGCAACCTGATTTCATAAGGGAGCCGCTCCATCCCTTGGATCATTCTTGTTGCCCTTTTCTGTACCTTTTCCAGTTCCGTTATATCCTTCTTAAGGTGCGGAGACCAGAATTGTACACAGTACTCCAAATGTGGCCTTACCATCGATTTGTAGAGAGGTAATACAACATTTGCTGACCTATTTTCGATTCCCTTCCTGATCATGCCAAGCATAGAATTTGATTTTTCACTGCTGCAGCGCACTGGGTTGACATCTTCATTGAGCTGTCCACCAAAACCCCAAGATCCCTTTCCTGGTTTGTCTCGAAAGCTTTGACCCCATCAATTGGTAGGTGTAGTTGGGGTTCTTTGCCCGATGTGTATGACTTTACACTTGTTTAGGTTAAAATGCATTTGCCACTTCGTTGCCCATTCACTCAATTTCGAGAGATCTTTCTGGAGCTCTTTACAATCAGTTTCATTTTTAACTACCCTGAACAATTTAGTGTCGTCTGCAAACTTTGCTACCTCAGAATTTACTCCTACATCCAGATCATTAATGAATAAATTAAAAAGTAACGGACCCAAAACTGAACCTTGGGGTACGCCACTTCTCACCTCTTTCCACCCAGAGAAATGTCCGTTTATTACCACCCTTTGTTTCCTACAGTTTAGCCAGGTTCCAATCCAGGACAAGACCTGTCCCCTGATTCCATGGCTGAAGAGCTTATTTAGGAGCCTTTGGTGAGGGACTTTGTCAAAAGCCTTTTGAAAGTCAAGGTAAACAATATCAATTGGGTCCCCTTTATCTATGTGTTTATTTACACCCTCAAAGAATTCTAACAAGTTAGTAAGACATGATTTGCCTTTGCAGAAACCATGTTGATTTTCTTTCAGCAATGCCTGTTCTTCTATGTGCCTAGTAAATTTTTTCTTTAATAATGGTTTCCATCACTTTGCCTGGAACTGAGGTTAAACTGACTGGTCTATAATTTCCTGGATCACCTCTGGATCCTTTCTTGAAGATCGGTGTTACATTTGCCTCCCTCCAGTCCTCGGGTACAGTGCCTGATCTTAGAGAAAGGTTATATATCTTAGCTAGAAGTTCAGCAATTTCACACTTGAGTTCATTAAGAACTCTGGGGTGGATGCTGTCTGGCCCTGGTGATTTGTTGACATTTAGTTTAGTTAGGCATATGAGAACATCCTCCTTGTTTATCTCTATCTGTTTTAATTCTTTTAATTCCCTCCCTGAAAAAACTGACTCAGCTGCAGGCATATGTTGTCTGTCCTCCTGTGTGAAAACGGAAGCAAAGAAGTCATTTAGCCGCTCAGCAATCTCCTTGTCTTCACTGATTTTCCCTTTCTGACCATTGTCGTCGAGTGGCCCAACTGCTTTTCTAGTTGGGTTCCTGCTTCTGATGTACTTAAAGAAGTTTTTGATGTTTTTTTTTAATATTCTTTGCTATGTGTGCCTCAAAATCTCTCTTGGCTTTCCTGACTGTTGCTTTGCATTTAGTTTGCCAGAGCTTGTGTTCCTTTCTGTTCTCCTCGGTAGGAAGAGCCTTCCATTTCTTAAATGAGTTTTTCTTCTTTCCAATCACATCTTTTACTTCATTTGTAAGCCATACTGGTGTCCTTTTGGACTTTCCATGCCTCTTTCTTTTTATTGGAATGCATTTTAGTTCGGCCTGTTTTAAGGTATTTTTAAACAGTTTCCAAGCATTTTGGAGGGATTTGATTTTTTTTACTGCTCCTTTTAGTTTGTTCTTAACAATTTTTCTCATTTTGCTGAAATTCCCTTTGTGAAAGTTTAATGTCTCCGTGTTAGTTTTCACTGACAGTTTGCTATCCAAACTTACGTTGAAGGTTATTGTGTTATGGTCACTGGTACCTATGGGCTCAGTTACAAGGACATCTTGAACGAGATCTTGTTCATTAGTTAACACCACGTCCAGGATCCCCTTTCCCCTGGTTGGTTCCATGACCATCTGCTCAAGGGAATAATCAGCTAGCATGTCGAGGAACCTTGTCTCTCTTTCATGCGTAGAACAAGAATTTGGCCAATCTATTTGGGGATAGTTGAAGTCCCCCATTATGACTAATGTATTTCTTTTTGAGGCCTGTTTAACTTCGTTTTCCAGATAGCAGTCTGCCTCTGGAGTTTGGTCTTAAAGGGGGCGTAATTCCAAATTGTGGCCCAGGGGGCAAAAAAGTGTTAATCCGGGCCTGAGTTCTACCTGGGAGTTCCAGTTTTTCCCTCTTACTAGTCTCCCATTAAAAGATGAACCAGGACCAGCCCTGCTTAACTTCCAAAACTGGACACAATTAGGTCTAGTTTGGGTTGCAATAATAGAGTCTTTCCAGGAAATATCCTTATGCTGAGTCAGACCATTCATCCACCGAAATAAGCCACTGTTGCCAATTCTTGTTGGCAGCAGAAGCCTTCCAGGGTTTCATGCAAGATCCTTATGCAAGATCTCTGGAGATGTGCCTGAGGACTGACCTTGGGGCTTTCTGCATAGGAGCATATACATATATATATACCTAGATCAGTGGTTCTCAACCTTCCTAATGCCGCGACCCCTTAATACAGTTCCTCATGTTGTGGTGACCACCAACCATAACATTATTTTTATTTTGCTACTGTTATGAATCGTAATGTAAACATCTGATATGCAGGATGTATTTTCATTCACTGGACCAAATTTGGCACAAATACCCGATACACCCAAATTTGAATACTGGTGGGGTTGGGAGGGGATTGATTTTGCAATTTGGGAGTTGTAGTTGCTGGGATTTATAGTTCACCTACAATCAAAGAGCATTCTGAACTCCACCAGCGATGGAATTGAACCAAACTTTGCACACCGAACTCCCATGACCAACATAAAATACTGGAAGGGTTTGGTGGGCATTGGCTTTGAGTTTTAGAGTTGTAGTTCACCTGCATCCAGAGAGCACCGTGGAGCCAAACAACGATGGATCTGGACCAAACTTGGCACAAACACTCAATATGCCCAAATGTGAACACTGGCAGAGTTTGGGCAAAATAAACCTTGACATTTGAGAGTTGTAGTTGCTGGGATTTATCATTCGCCTACAATCAAAGAGAATTCTGAACCCCACCAATGATAGAATTGGGCCACACTTCCCACACAGAACCCCCATGACCAACAGAAAATACTGTGTTTTCTGATGGTCTTTGGCGATCCCTCCAACACCCCCCGGCGACCCCTCCCAGGGGTGCCGACCCCCAGGTTGAGAAACACTGAGACTGAGTGACAGTCGTCACCCATTCGAACTGATACTTTCCACTCCAATTGGCAGCAGGGCCACACTACACTTTAGGTTGGGATTATCATGGGCCAAATTGAGCCCTCCAGGTGGTTAGACTAGGTGGCCTTCGGGGTTCCCTTCCAGCACTATGGTAGGTCTAGGACAGGCATGGGCCAACTTGGGACCTCCCTCCAGGTGTTTTGGACTTCCCCGCCATTCCTAACAGCCTCAGGCCGGGTTGTTGTCATTTTTTTCGGGCTATATGGCCATGTTCAAGAGGTCCTCACAACCTCTGAGGATGCTTGCCATAGATGCAGGCGAAACGTCAGGACAGAATGCTTCTAGAACATGGCTATATAGCCCGAAAAACCTACAACAACCCAGTAATTCTAGCCTCAGGCTCCGTCCTTTACCCCCCCCCCCCTCACCCGCTATCGTCAAGCCATAACTATATGACTTCCACTGATTTGGATTCTTTCTGCAGCCTGGAATTGCATTGGCCTTCTTCGCTGCTGCATTACACTTCTGGCTCACTTAAGCAGCTGAGGGGGGAAAGGAAGGGGCCTGAGGCTCAGGCCCGGATTACCCATAAGGCCATCCTAGGCCATGGCCTAGGGGCGCAAGCCAAGGGGGGCGCAATTCACACAGACCTAAAATAAAATGCTGAAACAAAACCGCAACGCAACTCTCTCTCTCTCTCGGGGGAGGGCGGGGGGAGAGCGCTGCGAGGGGGTGGGGGAGGAGGGAATGGTGCCCCCCTCGCCATTGCCCCCGCCCCCTTGTCAAGGAAGGATGGCACGAGGAGGAGGCAGAGGGAAGCCCCCGGGGCTGCTGCCGGGCATGCACGGCACCCAGGAACATGGCGGAGGAGGCAGAGGCGCTCGCGCCCTCCTGCTGCGCATGCCCAGCAGTGGCACCAGGGGGTGGGGCTTCCCTCCGCCTCCTCTTCCTTGCGCCCCCCTTCCTTGAGGGCGCAGGGGCGTCCCTTCCTTCCTCCTTCTCCTCGCGTGCCCTCCTTCATTGTCTCAAGGAAGGGGGGCACGCCGCAAAGAGGAGGAAGCGGAGGGAAGCCCCGCCCCCGGGGCCACTGCCAGCACCGGGGCGGGTCTTCCCTTCGCCTCCTCCTCCTCGCGCGCCCTCCTTCCTTGACTCCTTCCTTGACTTTGGCCTAGGGCGCCAAAAGGGGTTAATCCGGGCCTGCTGAGGCTGTTAGGAATGGTGGGAGTCCAAAACACATGGAGGGAGGGCCCAAGTTGGCTCATGCCTGCCCTAGACCTACCACAGTGCTGGAAGGGAACCCCAAAGGCCATGTAGTCCAACCATTCACCTACCAGGCAAGGATTCTTCCATGGGTGTTCTCCCATCCCTGCTGTAGTTTCCCAGATCAGTTGAAGCTGGGGTGCAAATGCTGGTTCCATAGCATTGAGCCATGGCAGCTCAAAGTAGGGTCGAACTGCACTCATTCTGCAATGCAGATGCACCCTAGAGCAGTGTCTCCCAACCAGTGTGCCGTGAGCGATCATGGGGTGTGCCGTGGAAAATTGGCACTCTCCCCCCTCCTAGCAGCCCCTTCACAGGTTTCCAAGAAACGAATTGAGCCTCTCCACTTGGAAATTTTTAATTTTTTTTACTATTTTACTGGATTTTTTGAGAATTGCCTCCCCCCCCCTCCCCCCACCCAGGAACTGTTTATAACAGCTTCATGACATCCATAGTTAACTGGAAGCAAGTTTCACTCAAAGTGAAATTTCACAAAGGTCTGGAGAACAAGCTCTATGAGGAGAGGCTTGAAGAGCTGCGCATGTTTATCCTGAAGAAGAGAAGGCTGAGAGAAGACATGGTAGCCATGTATAAATACGTGAGAGGAAGTCCTATATATGTTGTGTTCACCGAAACAGGCCCAGGTTTCACACTGAGTGTATAAATACATTTAAAAACATATTAACTATATGTATCACTGTGTTAGAGTGTCGTTTTGTGTCATTTTGGTTGGTGGTGTGCCTCAGGATTTTGTAAATGTAAAAAATGTGCGGTGGCTCAAAAAAGGTTGAAAAACACTGCCCTAGAGCATCCCAGCCATTTGAATGAGGAGAAGAAGAGGATGAAGGCATGCCTTGGCAAGAGCCAGACTCCCAGCCCTCGCCTTTGCGGCCAGGGCCAGGCTGGATGACCTCTGGGTGCCCCTTGATGGCCACTTGGCCCTTGGAAAGAGAAGTCGGGTGGGGAGCAAAGGAGGCGACGCTCCGGCGGGGGAAGGGTTAATCTGCCCTTGCTGACGTCACAGGTGTCGGGGAGGGAGGGGGCTCTTTGGGGGTCTTTGTCAGCTGCACCATCCCTGCCTCTGACGCGCGGCCACCTTCCTCCTTCCCTCCCTTCATCCCTCCTTCCTTCCTTCCCTCCCTCCTTCCTCCTCCTCCTCTCTGGAGGCGTCGGGAGCGCGCCCGGCTCTCCATCCTTCTCTCGCCTCTCTCTCTCTCTCTCTCTCTCTCTCTCTCTCTCTCGCTCTCTTCCTCCGGATCGAGGCCACTCCACCCAGGAACCAGGTGGGTCCCTCTTCCTCTCCATCATCCATCCCTTCCAGAGTCCGGCTCCAGACGGGTCTGGGTTGCGTTTGTGTCGGGTGGGAGGCGGAGGAGATGGGGATCGCAGGGCTCTTCTTGGGGGGCTGGAGGGGCTCCTTTCTGGTCCGCATTGCCTGCCTCCCTGCCCCTCCCTGTTTACAGAGAGAGGGGCGCAGCCACAGCAGGCTGAAGGAGGGCTCCCTTTGCCCATCTCTCCTCCAGCCTTTGGTCACCTAGTGGGGAGGAGGATGCCCCTTCCTTCCTTCCTTCCTTCCTTCCTTCCTTCCTTCCTTCCTTCCTTCCCTCCCTCCTGTCTTTGGCCAACCTATTTCTCTATTCCTCTCTCCTTCCTTCCTCCTGTCTTTGGCCAACCCATCCTCCTCGTTCCCTCTCTCCTTTCCTTCTGTTTGTCGCCAACCCTTCCTTCCTTCTGTCCTTCCCACATTCCTTCCCTCTCTCCCTCCTTCCTTTCCTCCCGCATTTCTTCCTTCCTTCCTGTATTCTTTCCTTCCTTTTCCTTCTTTCCTTCCCTCCCTCTCTCCTTCCTTCCCACCTTCCTTCCTTTCCTGTCCTTCCTTCCTGCCTTCCTTCCTGCCTGCCTGCATTCTTTCCTTCCTTTTCCTCCCTTCTTTCCTCCCTTCCTTCCCTCTCTCCTTTCTTCCTGCATTCCTTCCTTCTCTTCCTTCCTTCCTTCCTTCCTTCCTTCCTGCATTCTTTCCTTCCCTCCCTCCCTCCTTTCTTCCTTTCCTTCCTTCCTGCATTCCTTCCTTCCTGCCTGCCTGCATTCTTTCCTTCCTTTTCCTTCTTTCCTTCCCCCCTCTCTCCTATCTTCCTTCCCTTCCCTGCCTTCCTTCTTTCCCTCTCTCCTTTCTTCCTGCATTCCTTCCTGCCTTCCTTCCTGCCTGCCTGCATTCTTTCCTTCCTTTTCCTCCCTTCTTTCCTACCTTCCTTCCCTCTCTCCTTTCTTCCTGCATTCCTTCCTTCTCTTCCTTCCTTCCTGCATTCTTTCCTTCCCTCCCTCCCTCCTTTCTTCCTTTCCTTCCTTCCTGCATTCCTTCCTTCCTTCCTGCCTGCATTCTTTCCTTCCTTTTCCTTCTTTCCTTCCCACCTCTCTCCTATCTTCCTTCCCTTTCCTGCCTTCCTTCTTTCCCTCTCTCTTTTCTTCCTGCATTCCTTCCTTCCTTCTCTTCCTTCCTGCATTCTTTCCTTCCTCTTCCTTCCCTCCCTCCCTCCTTTCTTCCTTTCCTTCCTTCCTGCATTCCTTCCTTCCTGCCTGCATTCTTTCCTTCATTTTCCTTCTTTCCTTCCCCCTCCTATCTTCCTTCCCTTTCCTGCCTTCCTTCTTTTCCTCTCTCCTTTCTTCCTTTCCTTCCTTCCTACATTCCTTCCTTCCTGCCTGCATTCTTTCCTTCCTTTTCCTTCTTTCCTTCCCCCTCTCTCCTATCTTCCTTCCCTTTCCTGCCTTCCTTCTTTCCCTCTCTCCTTTCTTCCTTTTTCCTTCCTTTTTCCTTTCTTTTCTCTCTTCCTTCCTGCATTCTTTCCTTCCTTCCTCTTCCTTCCTTCCCTCCCTCCTTTCTTCTTTTCCTTCCTTCCTGCATTCCTTCCTTCCCTCCTGCCTACATTCTTTACTTCCTCTTCCTTCTTTCCTTCCCCCTCTCTCCTATCTTCCTTTCCTTTCCTGCCTTCCTTCCTTTCATCTCTCTTGTCTTCCTTTCCTTTCTTCCTGCATTCCTTCCTTCCATTTCTTCCTTCCTTCCTGCATTATTTCCTTCCTCTTCCTTCCTTCCCTCCCTCCTTTCTTCCTTTCTTTCCTTCCCGCATTCCTTCCTTTTTCCTTTCTTCCATCCTTCCCTCCCTCCTTCCTTTCCTTCTCCTTACTTCCTTCCTTCCCTTTCCCAGGGTCTCTGCCTCATTTTCTCCTTTCTGTGAAATGGGTGGAGTCAAGAGGCCATCTCCTCATCCCCCCCCCCAAATTAATTTAGAGTATTAGATGCCACCAGGTTGCCTTCCCCTACTTTGTCTAGAGGGACAAACAGTCCCATAGCAAACCTGAGAAGCCCCCCCTCTCCAAGGTTTGCTGTGAGAAGTTCTCCTCTCCTTGCAGACCCCTGTGTGCCCTGCTTTTGGGAAGGGTGCTGATTGCAAGCTTTCGTGTGTGCCCTGAAGCCAGGCTGGCCAAAGACCCCACTGCCCTCTGCCCCATGTGGACGCATGCCATGTGCCAGGGGCTCTTTGGGCCAGTATTGAGACCTTTCTCCCCAACCCCTTTGCCTTGGCCAGGGCTGCCTCCCTTTGGCGCCTGACCTTGGTCCAAACAGAGGTCAACGTCTCCAGGGACTGGTATCAATCACAGCCCTGGAATCGTATCATTGACTGCCTTATCATCTTCCAGCCTGATTATCGTTACAGTTACAACCTGATTATTGATAATAATAGCCGCCTCATTAGCACTAATAGCTTTTCCAATCGTTCCTGCATTCATAGAGTCCAGCTTGGTCTTCCTCTATGCCACTGTGCCTCCTTTCGAACCTTCCTTCCTTTGCTCACACCTCAAAATAACCAGTGTAGGTGGGAAGCAATGGGATTGGAAGCAGTTTCCTTTTTCCTGGCTCCCTGGCAATGGGTGGTCAATTGCTGAAGACAGGATGCTGGGCTTTGATGTTCCTAGGCAGAACACCAAAGCGAGGGCCCTGTCCCTTGTGGGCCATGCTCTCCAACCTTGGCAGATCCTCTCCTTGGGATGGATCCTTGCTGCTTAGCAAGTGACAGGAACGGATTTCTGTTTGGGAGGAGGATAATTATAGACACTGCAGTGGTTGCTCCTCCATTGGACTCCCTGCGGAGTGTGCCTCAGTTGTGTGTGTGCAGACTCATTAAGAAAGGGAAGAAAACAAACCCAGACCTTCGCCGCCGCCGCCGTTGCTTCCTCCTTCAAGCCCCTCCCGGGGTTGATTTAGGTCATTCATTGATGGAATTTGGAACAAGGGATTCCAACGGCTCCCTCTTCTCGCCATCTCTCCGAAATAGGGGCATAATGTGGGCTCCTTTTATCTGGCGCCAAATCCGGACTCCAAGTTGGTTGTTGCAACCTGGGAGTCTCCTTTATAGACCAATAGGACAATATCTCGCTTTTCCTCGAAGCCTCCAGGTGTGGTGGTCTATTTTTCTTATGGGTTCTGCGCCGTCTCCCAAAATGCATTCCCAAACTAGAAGCGGACTTCTCTTTTGGTGTGTGGGGCTTTTGGCCTTTTTGGAAGCATTCTCTGCAGATCTTGGAAAGTGTTATTGAAAAAAATAAAATTGTCAAAGGCTTTCAGAGCTGGAATCACTAGGTTGCGGTGAGTTTTCTGGGCTGTACGGACATGTTCCAGAAGCATTCTCTCCTGACGTTTCGCCTGCATCTATGGCAGGCATCCTCAGAGGTTGTGAGGTCTGTTGAAAACTAGGAAAATGGGGTTTATATATCTGTGGAATGTCCAGGGTGGGAGAAAGAAGTCTGTTTGAGGAAGGTGTGAATGTTTCAATTGGCCATCTCCCAACAAAGGATTCCACCAGGCAGTAAGAAGCCAGGCCATCAAATGCTATGGCAGACATCTTCAGAGGTGGATCCCCCAGTGGCGCAATGGGTTAAACCCTTGTGCCGGCAGGACTGAAGACCGACAGGTTGGAGGTTCGAATCCAAGGAGCATGGATGAGCTTCTTCTGTAAGCTCCAGTTCTCCATGCGGGGGCATACAAGAAGCCTCCCACAAAGATGGTAAAACATCAAAGCATCCGGGTATCCCCTGGACAGTGTCCTTGCAGACGGCCAATTCTCTCACACCAGATGTGACTTGCAGTTTCTCAAGTCGCTCCTGACATGGAAAAAAATCATCAGAAATTGGAAACTAGGCAAGTGAGGTTTATATATCTGTGGAATGTCCAAGGTGTGAGAAACAACTCTTGTCTGCTTGAGGCAAGTCAGGAAGCAGCTAGGCCTTGAAGCTGCAAGGCCATTCAATGCTAATCCAGATGGCCAATTGCAACAGTCACACTTGCCTCAAACAGGCAAAAGTTCTTTCTCCCACCCTGGACATTCCACGGATATGTAAACCTCATTTACCTAGTTTCCAACAGACCTCACAACCTCTGAGGATGCCTGCCATAGATGTGGGTGAAACGTCAGGAGAAAATACTCCTGGAACATGGCCATACAGCCTGGAAAACTCACAGCAACCCAAAAAATAAGATTGGCCCCTGGACTTAAAATAGCTGCCCCCATCTTCCCATTAAATGCAGTGTTACAATAACTGGGAAAGAGAAGGAACCAGCTCTACAACCCTTTCAATATGAATCGAATGTGATGGTTTTCATTGCCTTGTCCCTCCCTTCTGAGCTGACTGAGCAGGCCAAGTTTCCTGATGCAGGAGTAGGAATGAATGGAGAAAAGGGCTGCCTTCATCAAAGGAAGGCAGGTAGGAAGCCTTTCACCTTCATGCAGTTTGCCAGTGGCGAAAGGGAACGCACTAGGAGCTGGAGCTGGAAAGGCACAGCTGGAAGGCAAGGCAGCTTAAGGAGGATTTCGGCAAGCTGGAACCTGCGTTCAAAGCGCCTGGGAGCCATGCCTTTGAAGAACCAAGGAGGGCACCGGGCAGCTTTACCCTGGAGAAGACATATGATGGCGAAGCGCTTTGATAGGCATCGTGGGATCTTTAAATAAACATCTCTCCACATCTGAAGGGCTGTCATCACATCCAAGATGGAGCAGCTTTTTTGCAGAGAAGATGGAGAGGTGGCATGATAGCTCCAAAGATCCAAAGTCCTGCTTTGTCTATAACAGATTGCATAGCCAAGGATTTGAGAAAATACATTTTCTGGAAATAGAACCAAACTCCTCAGAAGATGAAGGACCACAGGGCTGTGGAAAACATAGAATCTGGCCCATGGAGTTACATTGAGTCTGGTCTTCTCATCGTGGCCCTTGAGTGGACTTTGGATGACCCATGGTCCACCAGCCCCATAAGCTCCCTTGACTATCTAGAGCAGCGTTTCTCAACCTGAGGGTCAGGACCACTGGGGGGATTGCAAGGGGGGTTTCAAAGGGGTTGCCAAAGACCATCAGAAAACATATTTCTGATGTTCTTAGGTGCCCCTTTGGCAGAGAAGGCTGAAGATCTCTACACCTGACCTTGTCTTCACTTTTGGAAACAGACGGCAAATCCTCCCACCAAAAGCACTCCTCTGCTGTGATTGGTCGGCCATTCAGCCAAGGGGAGGGCTGTTTCTGAGACAAGTTCTATGTGGCAGGTTTACTAGTTCCATCACCAGTTTGATACACAGTGCTTTTGGAGTGTTGGTGAACTACAACTCCCAGAATTCAAAAACAGCTCCTCCCAACCCCCAAAAGTGTACAGTGTTGGCCATTGTGTAGGTAGTGTGCCAAGTTTGGTGCAGATCCATTATGGGTTGAGTTCAGAATGCTCTTTGATTGTTAGTGAACTATAAATCCCAGCAACTACAACTCCTAAATATCATTGTCTTGTTTTGTCCAAACTCTGCCAGTATTCACATTTGGGCATATTGAGTATTCGTGCCAGGTTTGGTCCAGATCCATCGTTGTTTGACTCCACGGTGCTCTCTGGATGCAGGTGAACTACAACTCTAAAACTCAAAGCCAATGCCCACCAAACCCTTCCAGTATTTTATGTTGGTCATGGGAGTTCGGTGTGCAAAGTTTGGTTCAATTCCATCGCTGGTGGAGTTCAGAATGCTCTTTGATTGTAGGTGAACTATAAATCCCAGCAACTACAACTCCCAAATGTCAAGGTCTGTTTTCCCCAAATTCCACCGGTGTTCACATTTGGACATATTGGGTATTTGTGCCAAGTTTGTTCCAGATCCATCATTGTTTGAGTCCACAGTGTTCTCTGGATGTAGGTGAACTACAACTCCATAACTCAAGGTCAATGCCCACTAAACTCTTCCAGTACTCTTTCTGTTGGTCATGGGAGTTCTGTGGACCAAGATTTGATTGAATTCCATCTTCGGTGGAGTTCGGAATGCTCTTTGATTGTACATTAACTATAAATCCCAGCAACTACAACTCCCAAACGACAAAATCAATCCCTAACCCCACCAGTATCCAAATTTGGGAGTATGGGGAAATTGTGCCAAATTTGGTCCAGTGAATGAAAATACATCCTGCGGGTCAGATATTGACATGACGAATCGTAACAGTAGCAAAATTACACCTATGAAGTAGCAACGAAAATAATTCTATGGTTTGGGGTCACCACAACATGAGGAACGAAGGGGTCGTGGCATTAGGAAGGTTGAGAAACACTGATCTAGAGGCCACCTGTCTCCTCATTCCGTGCCGCTTTCCCCTCTTTTCCGGTTTGAGGCCATGCACAAGTTTTCCTTCTAGCTGTATTCCACACCCACCTCTCCTTTCTCTTCCAGAAGTTGCTCTTTCTATTAACATTCAGCAGCTGGCAGCTTCTTCCTCGGAGGCCAAATGGGGCTAATGGATGCTTCATGGCGAGGGACTGAAGTGGAAGCGAGGAGGTCGCAAGCCACAGACTGGGGAAAGGCAGGACCTTTGCCTGCTGTGGTTTTCTCGAAACACTCATGCAGAATCAGCATAAGGAGAGATGGTTCATTCTGAATGCCATAATCCAGAGAGAAAGAGGCACCAGAGAAGCATCGCTGGGGAATGCATGATGCATGCAGGCCTAACAAGGCCTGAATCATAGAATCCTAGAGTTGGAGGAGACCTACAGGGCCATCCACTCCATCCCTCTTCATTCTGCCAGGCAGGGAGACATCATCAGAGCACTCCTGACAGATAAACATCCAGCCTCTGCTTAAAACAGTGTTTCTCAACCTTCCTAGTGCTGCAACCCCTTAATACAGTTCCTCATATTGTGGTGACATTATTTTTGTTGCTACTTCACAACTGCAATTTTGCTACTGTTAAGAATCATTATGTAAATATTTGATATGCAGGATGTATTTTCATTTACTGGACCAAATTTGGCACAAATACCCCGATACGCCCAAATTGAAATACTCATGGGGTTGGGGCAAGGGATTGATATTATCATTTGGGAGTTGTAGTTGCTGGGATTTATAGTTCGTCTGCAATCAAAGAGCATTCAGAACTCCACCAAAGATGGAATCGAACCAAACTTGGCACACAAAACTCGCATGACCAACAGAAAATCATAGTAGGGTTTGGTGGGAATTGACCTTGAGTTGTGGAGTTGTAGTTCACCTGCATCCAGAGAGCACTGTGGACTCAAATAATGATGGATCTGGACCAATCTTGGCACGAATACTCCATTTGGGAGTTGTAGTTGCTGGGATTTATAGTTCACCTACAACCAAAGAGCATTCAGAACTCCACCAAAGATGGAATTGAACCATACTTGGCACACAGAACTCCCATGACCAACAGAAAATCATAGTAGGGTTTGGTGGGAATTGACCTTGAGTTTTGGAGTTGTAGTTCACCTGCATCCAGAGAGCACTGTGGACTCAAACAATGATGGATCTGGACCAATCTTGGCATGAATACTCAATATACACAAATGTGAACACTGGTGGAGTATGGGGAAAATAGACCTTGATATTTGGGAGTTGTAGTTGCTGGGATTTATAGTTCACCTACAACCAAAGAGCATTCAGAACTCCACCAAAGATGGAATTGAACCATACTTGGCACACAGAACTCCCATGACCAACAGAAAATCATAGAAGGGTTTGGTGGGCATTGACCTTGAGTTTTGGAGTTGTAGTTCACCTGCACCCAGAGAGCACTGTGGACTCAAACAATGATGGATCTGGACTAATCTTGGCACGAATACTCAATATACCCAAATGTGAACACTGGTGGAGTTTGGGGGAAATAGACCTTGACAATTGGGAGTTGTAGTTGCTGAGATTTATAGTTCACCTACAATCAAAGAGCATTCTGAACCCCACCAATGATAGAATTGGGCCAAGCTTCCCACACAGAACCTTCATGACTAAGAAAAAATCCTGTGTTTTCTGATGGTCTTTGGCGACTCCTCTGACACCTCCTTCATGACCCCCCCTCCAGGGGTCCCGATCCCCAGGTTGAGTAATGCTGGCTTAAAACCTTCCAGAGAAAAAAGGCACCCAGTACAGTCTTCTGCAAGCCCCCCCTGCCTCACATTCTTCATGTATCAACAACCAAGGTGTTGGAGGGCGGAACTCTTTTTCCTTGGCCACTAATGGGATGCAGAGGTGGGCATGGGCTTTTTTTCTGACTGCTCCCAAATTCAAAGGGAAGACTGAGCAGAATCCCATTGTGAGCAGCATCTCTTCTTTCTTCTCTCCAGCAGCTAGAATAGGCCAGGTTTTGCCCCTGAAGCTGAGGAGAGACCAAGGAAATTGAGCTGAACCAATGGCGGCAACAGAGAATGTGCCCCAAGTCAGTGGGATAGTGAATCCGGTCCTGGTTTTATGTTGGACTTTGAAGGGAGCTCTTCAAGATAGTGATCCAAGATGGGCCCAGCACTTTGGAGAGCTCCTGGAAAGCTATCCAAAATCTAGAATGGATCCTTGGGACCCATCAACTACTGCTGGTACCTGGCAACCATACATCTCTCGGCACTAGCCAAGGGGAACGACCCAGCCTTCTCAGTCTTATTTTCAGCAGCAAGATGCAGATCTGGGGTAGTCTACTCCAAGCAAGAAATGCAGAAGGATGCCTTCTGCTAAAGATGGCTCTCTGCAGCAACTCACTCCTTCCGAGGTCTATCCAGCAATGCCTTGCCTTATCTACCCCGTCTACCTCTCCTTCCCCTTCTTTTGTTGCTTGTCTCAGTGTCCAGGACCTACTCCACAGAAGTTGTCTTGTCTGGTGGATTCGGTGCCAGAGGATGCTTAAGCTAATCTCCCTTGAAATGCGCCACTTGATTAGCATTCGGGGATTCGTTCTTCCTTTGCAAGGAGGGAGGCAAGCCGATCTGGGCCAGGAGCTTGGGAACAAAGGGCCTAATCCATGGGAAGCCACAAAAGCTTTCCCTCACTTTCGTCTAAATATAGACAAGGCTGGGCGGGTGAGAGTGGACCTCTCCCTTTGTTGCCTCCTTCTGTGCCTGATGTCTCGTTGCACTCCTATGGATATGGAGATGTCAGCGGCGTGCAAAGGGAAACATGTTCCGAAAGGGACTCCAAGGGCGTAACAGGTCAAGGTTTTCCCCTGACATTAAGTCCAGTTGTGTCCGACTCTGGGGGTTGGTGCTCATCTCCATTTCTAAGCCAAAGAGATGGCATTGCCCGTAGACGCCTCCAAGGTCATGTGGCCAGCATGACTGCATGGAGCGCATTTACCTTCCTGCCGGAGCAGTATTTTATTTATTTATTTTAAAACTTTTGTACCCCGACCTTCTCACCTCTATCGAGGGACTCAGACCGGCATAACAGCAAAAATTCAATGCTATACATTTTTTTAAAAAAACGACAACAACATATTAAAATTCATAAAAACCCAGCATAAAACCACATCGCCATTAAAACAATTCCACTCAATCTGTAAACGTGGTCATACATTCAGAAAATAGCCAATCTCAGTCTATTCTGGGAAGGTTTGGTTCCACATCCAGGTCTTCACCAGCCTCCTAAAGGACAACAGAGGGGGTGGATGCAGATCTAGCATCACTTGGTAGAGAGTTCCACAGCACAAAACCAATAAAAATATATTCCAAAAAAAAAAAAGAGAGTTCCACAGCCGAGGGGCGACCACAGAGAAGGCCCTGTCTCTCGTCCCCACCAGCCACGCTTGCAAAGCTGGCGGGACCGAGAGCAGGGCCTCCCCAGAGGATCTTAATGTTCTTTATGGTTCGTAGGGGAGAATCCGTTCGGACTGGTAAACTGGGCCAGAACCGTATAGGGTTTTGTAGGTTAAAATCAGCACTTTGAATTGTGCCCGGAAGCTAATTGGCAGCCAGTGGAGCTGGTGCAGCAAGGGAGTTGTTTGCTCCTGTACCCTGTTCCTGTTAGTAACCTGGCTGCCGAACATTAGACTAATTGTAGCTTCCGAGCAGTCTTCAGAGGCAAACCCACGTAGAGAGCGTTGCAGCAGTCTATTCGGGATGTAACCAGAGCATGGACCACCATGGCCAAGTCAGACTTCCCAAGGTACGAGCGCAGCTGGCGCACAAGCTTTAACTGTGCAAAAGCTCTCCCGGCCACTGCCACCGCCAGTACCTATTAATCTACTTACATTTGCATGTTTTCAAACTGCTGGGTTGGCAGAAGGTGGAGCTAACAGCAGGAGCTCAACCTGCTCCCCGGATGCGAACCTGTGACCTTTCTATCAGCAAGTTCAGCACCACTGTGCCACTGGGGGGTCCCAAGTCCAACGCATGCCATGCTCAAATACAAAACTAAAGCATGCCCAAAAAGGGCCCAACCTAATCTACTGAAAGGCCTCCAATCCTCCCTCTAATGCTGTCTGTTCAACAGCAGGTGTCACATGGGGAACCTTCTTAAAGTCTTGAGTTATAGCGAACTTGACCAAGGGCCTATTTTTTTCCTTGACTTTGAACATGAGAAGGGATCTTTTGGGGACTATAACTCCCAGAATCCCTGGAGAGCATGGCCAATAGAATCATTGAGTTGGAAGAGACCTCGTGGGCCATCCAGTCCAAGCAGGAATCACATTCAAAGCACCCCCAACAGATGGCCATCCAGCCTCTGTTTAAAAGCCTCCAAAGAAGGAGCCTCCACCACACTCTGGGGCAGAGAGTTCCACTGCTGAACAGCTCTCACAGTTAGGAAGTTCTTTCTGATGTTCAGGTGGAATCTCCTTTCCTGTAGTTTGAAGCCATTGTTCCACACCCTAGTCTTCTGGGCAGCAGAAACTAAACCTGCTCCCTATGACTTCCTCTCACATATTTATACATGGCCCTCATCATGTCTCCTCTCAGCCTTCTCTTCTGCAGGCAAAACATGCCCAGCTCTTTAAGCCGCTCCTCATAGGGCTTGTGCTCCCTTTCACACTGCAGGATTTTCCCAGTTTTAGTCGTCCTCCTTTGGACACATTCCAGTTTAGAGTCAACATCCCCCTTCAACTGCCCAGAATTGGACACAGTGTGATTCCAGGTATTGTTCCATGTCCTAGTCTCCAGGGCAGCAGAAAACAAGCTTGCTCCCTCCTCCCTATGACTTCCCCTCACATATTTATACATGGCTCTCATCATGTCTCCTCTCAGCCTTCTCTTCTTCAGGCTAAACATGTCCAGCTCTTTAAGCTGCTCCTCATAGGGCTTGTTCTCCAGACCCTTGATCACTTTAGTTGCCCTTTTCTGGACACAATCCAGTTTGTCAATATCTCTCTTCAATTGTGGTGCCCGGAATTGGGCACAGTGTGATTCCAGGTGTGGTCTAACCAAGACAGAATTGAACAATGGAATTGAGCCAAATTTGGCACACAGAACTCCCATGACCAACAGAAAAACATAGAAGGGTTTGGTGGGCATTGACCTTGAATTTTGGAGTTGTAGTTCACCTACAACCAGCGAGCATGGTGGACTCAAACAATGATGGATCAGAACCAAACTTGGCACGAATACTCAATATGCCCAAATGTGAACACTGGTGGAGTTTGGTGAAAATAGACCTTGACATTTGGGAGTTGTAGTTGCTGGGATTTGTAGTTGACCTACGATCAAAGAGCATTTTGAACCCCATCAAAGATAGAATTGGGCCAAACTTCCCACACAGATCCCCCATGACTAACAGAAAATACTGTGTTTTCTGATTGTCTTTGGTGACTGACACTTCCCTCACGACCCTCTAAGGGTCCCGACCCCCATGTTGAGAAACGCTGTGCTAAACTTGGCAGAATGTGATAAACTGACATTTGTCTCCTTAGAAACAAAACAATACAGTGTTTTCAAAATAATTGGAATTCTTTCGTGGAATATACAGGTAGAATATTTAAAGGCTGCTCCATAACAATGCTGAGTGATTAAAATTACATTTTCAGGAAGAAGAGCAAGATTATGATGAATGTTGTACAATTAGGTCACCTTTAAATACCATATGTAAATGTTACACATCTATATCTCTCGGTATTACTTCGCGAACGAAGATTCAGGAAGGACTCATCCCACGCTTTTTACAGGCACGTTGATGACTAAAAAGGCCAATCTGAGATAGGCAAGTTCGGTTGCAGAAAGCACAGCAGAAAGTCTCCTTGGGTGATGTTGTTTCCAAGTTGCGGTTCTTTCTGCCTTGTCGTTTTTCTTCAAGACCCGTTCTGCGTGTCTTCTCGAAAGAGGCCGCAGCATTGTGGATAGTGCGTCTCCATGCCTCCCGATGTGAGGCCAGGGTGGACCATTGTTGGTGATCAATCTGGCCAAGCCTGAGATGTTGTTTCAGGAGTCCTTATATCTCTTTGGGGGCGCCTCTCTTGCGCTGACCCGTGGCGAGTTCACCGTAGAGTAGTATCTTTGGGAGGCGGTGGTCCTCCATCCTAGAGGAGTGTCCTGCCCAGCGCAGCTGTGTTCTCAATAGCATGGCCTCAATGCTGGCGATCCCTGCTTGCTCAAGGACAGCAAAGTTCATCACATAGTCGGTCCAGTGTATATTTAGGATTGTGCGAACACAGCGCTGATGAAACAGTTCGAGGAGTCGTAGGTGTTGGCGATAGGTGACCCATGTTTCAGACCCATAGAGGAGGATAGACAGTATGCTAGCTCTGTACACACTGATTTTGGTACTTTGCCTCAGGTTCTTGTTGCTCCAGACTCTTTTGTGAAGTCTTCCAAATGCACTATATGCCTTTGATAATCTGTGATCTATCTCTTTGTCAATCTTGGCGTCTGAAGAGATGATGCTTCCCAGGTAGGTGAACTGCTGAACGGACTTAAGCACAGATGTGCCTATGCTGACGTGGGGATGATGGTGTTCTTCCTGTGGTGCGGGCTGGTAGAGGACTTCCATTTGCTTCAAAGCAGGATGTTAGGCGCTGCAGGGCTGCTTCTGAATGGGACAAGGGCAGCATTGTCAGCAAAAAGCAGCTCACGGACTAGATAGTTTAGAGTCTTAGTGCGAGCCCTCAGACGGCTTAAGTTGAACAAGCTACCATCAGTATGATAGCGTATATATATGCCGTCGTCTTCTTCAAGGTCTGCCGTAGCCCTTTGGAGCATCATGCTGAAGAAGATTGTAAATAGGGTTGGTGCAAGAACACAACCTTGTTTCACTCCATTAGTTATTAGAAAGGGCTCCGAGAGAGCATCGCTGTATCTGACTTGACCGCGCTGGCCCTCATGTAACAGGATAATCATTTTGAGGAATTTGGGGGGACATCCTAGACGTTCCAGGATCTGCCACAGACCTTTTCTGCTCACAGTGTCAAAGGCTTTGGTGAGATCGACAAATGTTACATACAGACCTTTGTTCTGCTCTTGACATTTCTCTTGCAGTTGTCTAAGGGCAAATACCATATCTGTGGTATACATCACTTGTTAAGAGCATTGATAAGACAAAATATTAGAAGACTTTATACTGACTTAAGGTCATCTCCCTTCAATTGCGGTGCCCAGAATTGGACACAATGTGCTTCCAGGTGTGGTCTGACCGCTGACCAAGGCGGAATAGAGTGGGAGCATGACTTCAGTGGATCTAGACACTAGACTCCTATTTGGAATGTTTTTGGAGCTTCAATGAAAGAAACTCAGTAGGGAAAGATCAAGAATCTTAGAGGAGGAGGAAGAGAAAATGAATCCTTCTAGGCAGCCAAAATAACTCCTGCTGCCAAGGTGACATTATGGTCAACCTAGAACACTAAGTTTATTTATTTATTTATTATTTATTATTTCGACTTATATACCACCCTTCCCGAAAAGGCTCAGGGTGGTTCACAGCAATGAACAACAAAACACAACATACTTGAAAACATAATAAAAACAGATTAAGACCAGAGTAGGGGTTACAGCTTAGAGATTGAACGCCTGACGGAACAGGTTGGTCTTACAGGCCCTCCGAAAAGCCTGTAGATCAGTTATTGCTCGTGCCTCCTCCGGGAGGGCGTTCCAAAGGGTAGGCGCTGCTACAGAAAAAGTGCGCTGCCGCGTCGATGACAAGCGGCAGATCTTGAGTGATGGAACCTCTAGTAGGTTTTGATCCATGGACCGTAGTGGTCTCTGGGGAACATGCAGGGAAAGGCGGTCCTTCAGGTACACTGGCCCCAGATCATGCAAGGCCTTAAAGGTTAGCACCAGCACTTTGAAGGCAATCCGGTGCTCGATAGGGAGCCAGTGCAAGCGCTGTAGGACTGGTGTGATGTGGCACGATAGTGTCACTCCAGCCAGCAGTCGAGCCACAGCGTTTTGCACCATCTTCAGTTTCCGGATTACCAACAAAGGAAGGCCAATGTAAAGGGCGTTACAGTAGTCCAGTCTCGAGATGACCGTGGCCTGGATTACCGTGGCCAGGTCATCACCGGAAAGGTAGGGCGCCAGCCGCCTTGCCTGGCGCAGGTGGAAAAACGCTGCTCTGCTCACGGTGGAGACCTGAGCCTCCATCGTCAGCAGAGGGTCCAGTTGGACCCCCAGGCTTTTAACCAGAGGCGACGGGCTAACCACCTCACCATCCATTATTGGCAGCCGGAGCTCCCCCCAGGCACAGGACCTCCGTCTTTGATGGGTTCACCTTCAACCTGCTGGCCCGTAGCCACCCAGTAGTTGAAGGTCAAGACAGTATTGGATCCATGTAGACATATCATATCCAATTCCCTGTTATCTCCAGATCAATAAAAGTCCAGTTTGGGTCCTTATGGATCTGACAGCCACCGTTGACAATATGAAGATAGATGAATAAATGTACCTGACTGAGTTATCATCTGACCGAAAGGTCGGCGGTTCAAATCTGGAGAGTAGGCTGAGCTCCCATCTGTCAGCTCCAGCTTTCCATACGGGAACATGAGATAAGCCTCCCACACAATGGTAAAACATCTGTGTGTCCCCTAGGCAACGTGCTTGCAGACAGCCAATTCTCTCACACTAGAAGCGACTTGCAGTTTCTCAAGTCGCTCCTCACACACACACACACACACACACAAAAATCGGACACTCCAACTGCATCTGATTCAGTTGTAGCCTAATGCTCCAACCACGGCACCACGCGTCCTTGCATGACACATATCAATGACTGGGTACTTTTGGACAATTCAAAATACTTGGTGCACATATACAATGCACAACATACAATACACAACTTCAACGCACCGTGTACAGTGTACAATGCAGGGAGTTGGGCTGGATGACCTCATAGGCCTCTTCCAACTCTGTATGATTCTATGACCAAGCGCAACTTGCAAAGAGGAGGCACAGAGGAAGATGCCGCCTGACTCTGCAGCTCTGCTTCTGCCACTCTCAGCAGAAAACGCCATGCTTTTTGGTCCTCTCCTGGGGAGCATCTTTTGCACAGGCCTCTGACCCTGGGCTGGATGCAAACCACTGCGTGTCAACGGAAGATGGATGGAAAGGGCTGACGCTGAATGTTCAGACTCTCCTTGTGCATGATAAACGCAATGACGCCCCCATGCCAGGGTCTCAGCTTTCACACTTCTCTTTCCCAGCCAAGGGCACAGGATTGAACCAGGCAAAATGCTTAGCTCATGTGAACAAATTAGAATCCTAACGTTGCGTTTTGTCTCTGCTCCCTCTCCCTTTCACACTGCAGGATTTTTCCCAGTTGATGAAGTGCGTTTTGCGAACCCTACAGCGACCCTCATCCGGCTAAAGAGGTTTCTGAAGCATCCCAAACGGAGGTAAACAACAGCAGCAACAACAACAAAACCTATCTTCTGGTTGCAGTGCAGGGACTTTTGCCTGATTCCTGCGTAGATATACACAAGACCTTGTGAAACTACAACTCCCACAATTCCATAGCACCGAGCCATGGCTGCGGGGGGGGGGGGGTTGTCAAAATTTCATTAATTTGTCATTGTAGATGCAAAAACAGGGTGATGTCCTCAAGTCCTCCTTCAGGCTATAGGAACTTAGGCAAAAATATCCAATCAAATGGCTTTTGTGGGGAGCTAAATGGTGAACCGAGGGAGGCTGAATTGAGATATCTTCCCCCCTACACAAGATCTTGGCCATTCTGTACTGCAGTGTTTTTCAACCTTTTTTGAGCCGCCGCACATTTTTTACATTTACAAAATCCTGGGGCACGCCACCAACCAAAATGGCACAAAATTACACTCTAACACAGTAATACATATAGTTAATATGTTTTTAAATGTATTTGTACACTCAGTGTGAAACCTGGGCTTGTTTCGAAGAACACAACATATATATGACTTCTTCTCACATATTTATACATGGCTATCATGTCTTCTCTCAGCCTTCTGTTCTTCAGGCTAAACATGCCCAGATCTTCAAGCCGCTCCTCATAGAGCTTGTTCTCCAGACCTTTGTGAAATTTCACCCTGAGTGAAACTTGCTTCCAGTTAACTATGGATGTCATGAAGCTGTTATAAACAGTTCCTTTGGGGGGGCAACTCTTAAAAAATCCAGTAAAATAGTAAAAAAAAAACCAAAAAATATTTCTAAGCGGAGAGGCTCAATTTATTTCTTGGAAACATGTGAGGGGGCTGCTGGGAGGGGGGAGAGTGCCAATTTCCCACGGCACACCTGATGATCGCTCACGGCACACTAGTGTGCCATGGCACACTGGTTGGGAAACATTGCTGTATTGAGGCCTTCTTGTATGCAAAGAGAATAAATGAGGCACTAGCAGACCAGGGAGAAGGCTTGCTTCTTGCAGAGCTAGTTTTCTACTTGCAGGGTTTTTTGCAACCTGCCTTTGGCCTCTCTCACACACAGAAGGGATCCATTCCCTTCCAGTAGATCTCTAGGAGACAGGCTCTTCTTTTTTTTTAAAAAAAGGACTGAGATGGAGAAGTTGCGCCATGCGCCCTGGAAAACACATGGGAAAGGTTCTCTTTCTCTCTCGCAGGAAGTGGCCGAGACTTTGCTGTGCACTCCGCTTCCCTCTCGGAGTCCAAAATAGACAGAAAATATAGAAGTGGGTTCTTGTGGCATTTCCACACCAGACGAGCGAGAAAGAGAAAGAAAGAAAGAGCACAGCGAGAAGGCTGTGAAGCTCATCGACATAGGAGAGGCTCTCCCTTGGAAACAGGTGAGTGCCAAGGACCTGAGACCCTGGCTCACCTGAGACCCTGCAAAGAGGCAGAAAGAAGATGTGGGGGTTCATCAGGACCAATACCAATGGAGTTGGAGCATCAGGAAAGGTTATAATTAATGGGGATGTCCAGTTTAGGAGGAAAGGCAAGTAAAAACATAAGAAAGTTGGATGCAAATAATGCATGGGATGAAAAAAGCAGGGTTTTTTTAAAAAAAAATATTTTTATTGAGAATAAAAGATTTCAGAAAAGATTCCAGAAAAGAAAAGATATAGACAGAAATAGAAAATGTAATACAATATTATACTAATAATAATACAATATGATAATTATATATTTCACATTGCATGTAATATTACTAATATTATTACAGTATAGTGGTATAGCACAATATGGGAATGTATGGTACTGATATTGTGCTATGCTAATAATGATAATATATTGTATTTACTTATAACTTGTAAGTGTATCTGAGTCCCCTTTGGGATGAGAAGGGCGGCATATAATGTCGTAAATAAATAAATAAATAAATACATATAGGGTATTTGTTTACATAAAAAGCGGGTGAACAATGTGATTAAGGAAAGTGAGAATATGAAAAAAGTTTTTAAAAAGGCAGTGTTTCTCAACCTGGGGGTCGTGACCCTTGAGGGGGTTACAAAGGGGGTTTCAGAGGGGGTCGCCAAAGACAATCAGAAAACATATATTTCTTATGGTCTTAGGAACCCTTTTGGCAGAAAGGGTTGAAGATCTCTTTGCCTGTCCTTTTCTTTCTTTTTGGTGTTGGTGAACTACAACTTCCAGAATTAAAAACCAGCTCCCCCTCCTCCCCCCCCCTGCCAACCCCACCAGAATTCAATGTTGGCCATGTAGGCAGTGTGCTAAGTTCAGTGCAGATACTTTGTGGGCTGGGTTCAGAGTACTCTTTGAGTGCAGGTGAACTACAAATCCCAGCAATTCCAACTCCCAAATGTCAAGGTCTATTTTCCCCAAACTCCACTTGTGATCACATTTGGGCATATTGAGTATTCGTGCCAAGTTTGGTCCAGATCCATCATTGTTTGAGTCCACAATGCATTCTGGATGTAGGTGAACTACAACTCCCAAACTCAAGGTCAATGCCCAGCAAACCTTTCCAGTATGTTCTGTTGGTTATGGGAGTTCTGTATGCCAAGTTTGGTTCAATTTCATCGTTGGTGGAATTCAGAATGCTCTTTGATTGTAGGTGAACTATAAATCCCAGCAACTACAACTCCCAAATGACAAAATCAATCCTTGCCACCCAACCCCAAATTTGGGCGTATGGGGTATTTCTGCCAAATTTGGTCCAGTAAATGATAAATACCTCTTGCATATCAGATATTTACATGACAATTCGTAACAGTAGCAAAATTACAGTTGTGAAGTAGCAACGGAAATAATGTTATTGTTGGGGGTCACCACAATATGAGGAACTGTATTAAGAGGTTGCGGCATTAGGAAGGTTGAGAAACACTGGCTTAAGGTAAAGGGTGGTGTGGCTTTCATTCAGCTACATAAACTTCAAACTGAATGACTGAATTAACTGGAATCTATCTACCCAGTTAGATTAGATTCACTGCATCCATATTTGCATGGTGAGTCAGCTCAGAGGTAGATCCCATGGTTTTAATGGCTCTAGTTGGGAGTAACCAAAGAATGGTGTTGGCTGGATTCACACTGCCATATAAAACAGTGTAGACTCATAGGATGCAGTTCAGTGCAGTTACGCTGCATTATATGAGTCTACACCAGGCATGGGCAAACTTGGACCGTCCAGGTGTTTTGGACTTCAACTCCAACAATTCCTAATAGCCTATCATCTGTTAGGAATTGTGGGAGTTGAAGTCCAAAACACCTGGATGGCCCAAATTTGCCCATGCCTGGTCTACACAACCATCCAATGCAGATTCAAACCACATTATATGGCAGTGTGGATCCAGACATTGTTCAAGGGCAGACCAAAGGGACAATGGACCCAAAACACCCCCTTGTAAAGCAGTGGTTCTCAACCTGTGGGTCCCCAGATGTTTTGGCCTCCAACTCCCAGAAACCCTAACAGCTGGTAAACTGGCTCGGAATTTTGGGAGTTGTAGGCCAAAACACCTGGGGACCCACAGTTTGAGAACCACTGTTGTAAAGGAAGGCTGCAGATTGTGTGGCTTTGGGGAGGTTTTTGTCCATTTTTGGTAGAGAAATGCACAAAATTGTATCAGGAGGAAAAAGTAGAAGGAGAGGTGCCTTCAACCCCTCTCGCTCTGCTTCCCTCTCAGGGTCCGAAATAGAACAATTGGAAGTAGTTGCGGCATTTCCGCACCTGATAGAGCAGGGGTGGGCAATTATTTTTTCCAAGGGGCCACACGAGAGCCAAAAAATATTATGGAGGGCCGCACCGAAACGCTGAACTGCATTCTACATTATTTATTTATTTATTTACTATATTTACTATATATTACACATCATTAATATTAATATATTAATATATAAAAAAATATTCATTTATAATTAGTATTAATATCATATTTATTATATTATAGTATATATATATATAGACATTATTATATATTGAAATTATAATATAATATAACATTATATTATTATATTATATTATTATATTATTATATTATTATAATAAAATAATAATAAAAACCACTAAAATTTAATTTAATTAAATTCAAGAAGACAAGGTGCAAACCAAGATGAAGGCTGACATCCTCAAGAGAGGAAAGATCCCAAGATGGAATGGTCCAATGGCCCCAGCCCAGAGGATGGCAAAGCGGACCCAGCCGCCGCCGCAGCAGAGCACAGCAGCAGGCGATCGGAGGCTGCAGGCCTCCAACCGCTCTCACCCCCAGCCGTTCCTCAGCTGATTGCCCTGCTATGGAGTGCCTGCCATCCCTGGGCCTGCAGGGGGAGCAGTCGGCGATCTGAGGCGGCTTATTTGACCTGGTGACCTGGAAGACAATCAAGTCTTCCGGGTCGCCAGGGCAATCAGCCCCCGCAGGTCGCCGAGTGCTCCCGCTGCAGGCCCGGATGGCCTCCAAGGATTGCAGGCACTCCAAAGCCGCCGCTCTTCCGACCTGTCTACCAACACAGGCCCCACAGAGCCCACGATGGGATGGCGGCAGCGGCACTTCTTCTTCTTGGCCCCGCCCCCGACACCCTTCTCCCCGGGCCAGACAGAATTGGCTGCCGGGCCGCACCCGGCCCACGGGGCGTAGGTTGCCCACCCCTGCAATAGAGGAGCACAGGCAAGGGACAGGGAGAGAGCAGGTCTGACATGGCCTTCCTCTGAGGCTGAGAGAGTGCGACATGCCTAAGGTCACCCAAAGGCGTTTCCATATTGCATTCTAACCTGCTTTTATTGATATGCGTTTTGGTGTCTCCGTGCTTCGATTTTTGCAAATCCTCTCCCAGACCGAAGTGCTTCTGCCCCTGTTTGGATGGTGTTTGGCCTCACTCTCTGTCTGTCTCTTTCTCTCTCCTCTTCTTCTTCTTCCCAGTCCCTCGGTTGCTCTTTTCCCTTCTGTTCTGTTTCTCCCGCTCAGGTCTGCTGGCCATGGGCAACCTGATAAAGGTACTGGGAAAAGATTTAGAAAACTGCCCTCATTTTTTCCTGGATTTCGAAAGTAAGTCCCTTGCACGAATGGGGAGTGTGCTTGCGTGTGTAACGGTGGCGACGGTGGTGTAATTTCTGTGGTTCAGTGGCAGCAAGTAGCTGTTCTCAGCAGATTTGGGGATACAATGGTCAACCTTTGAACCCCTTGAACTATATTTTTGGGCAATTCGAATGGGAAGGACCAAACTGTGACTGCTGGACACTGGAACAGACTGGATACAAACCCCTGGCACGCTGGCAGTTTGGTTTTATTTCTATATTATTATGTTTTGCATTTAAGAGTTGCCCTATAAGGGCGACTCAAAATGGTTAAATTTGGGCTGCAGTCCTCTTGGTCACCTATGTGGACATATCTCTGTTTTATGTACATACAGTCAGCCTGCCACATTTGCAGGTTTGGCTTTTGCGGATTTGATTAAACTGTTTTCTCTAGGAATCTCTGGGTCCTTCGGTGCAATGTTATGTTTCTGGGGAATCCATAGAGCAGGGGTGCTCACACTTTTTCAGCATGTGAGCTATTTATAAAACAACCAAGTCAAAATGACCTACCTACCCACTACTCAGAGAGCCATAAAAGCAAAATATTTGGAAATTTATTTCAGTGAGAGCCATATAATATATTTTAAGACTGAATTCAACTAAATGTGAGTATAATAAGTCCTTGAATTTATTCATAATAATGATGATAATATTCAGCCTCTGCTACTAATAATAGTAATAATAATAGTAACAACAACAACAATAGGTTCCTAGAGTAGAAGGAGACCTCCAAGAGCCATCCAGTCCAACCTCCTTCTGCCATAAGGGAAAAACACAATCAAAGCATTCCTCACAGATGGCCACTCAGCCTCTGATAATAATAATAATAATAATAATAATAATGACAATAGGTTCCTAGAATAGGAGGAGACCTCCAAGAGCCATCCAGTCCAACCTCCTTCAGCCATAAGGGAAAAACACAATCAAAGCATTCCTCACAGATGGCCACTCAGCCTCTGATAATAATAATAATAATAATAATAATAATAATAATGACAATAGGTTCCTAGAATAGGAGGAGAGCTCCAAGAGCCATCCAGTCCAACCTCCTTCTGCACCAGGGCGGCGTTGGGAGCCTGCAAGGCAGGACTGAGCCTTCCTCCTGCCCTGCCTACGATCTACCAGGACGCCCTACGCGATCTACCAGTAGATCGCAATCTACCTAATGAGCACCCCTGCCATAGAGTCTGTCAACCACATTGATTCTATACATTCTGTAGTCTCATTGATACTAAAGACTATGGACTCCCTTGACCCATTCATTCTACAGACTCTATGGATTCTATAGATCCATTCATTCTATAGATCAATTGATTCTGCATGCTTCCATAGATTCTATAGATCCATGGATTATTAAAAAACTATGGATTCTATAGATTTTATAGACTAGATTCTATAAATCCGTTGGTTCTGTAGACTGCATGGATTAACAATCCATTGATTTTTATAGACTCTTGGATTCTATAGAACCATTGATTCTATAGAACCATTGATTCTATACACTGCACGGACTTTACGGATCCATTGATTTTATAGACTGGATTCTATAGATCCATTGATTCTATAAATCAGTGGTTCTCAACCTGTGAGTCCCCAGGTGTTTTGGCCTACAACTCCCAGAAATCCCAGCCAGTTTACAATCAGGGCCAGCGAACACCTCCCAACAAAGGATTCCCCCCAGGAGGAATCAGCCAGGGCTTGAAGCTGCAAGCCTTTGCAGTGCTAATCAAAGTGATTAAATGCAACATTCGCACTTGCCTCCAGCAAACAAGAGTTCTTTCTCCGACTCTGGACCTTCCACAGATATATAAACCTCCTTTCCTTAGTTTCCAATATACAGTACCTCACAACCTCTGAGGATGCTTGCCATAGATGTGGGCGAAAAGTCTTCTTTTAGTAAACATGCGAATTTGTCCAGTCAGCCACATCCATCATTTCTATCATCCAATGCTATGTAGTTGGTGTTGCTGAGTTCTTCCATTTCTACGTATAGAGCAGTCTGACTACTGTGATCACATATTACAACAATTTACCCTAGCCATTTGTATCAGTCAGACCAAGTAGGAAAGTCTCATGTATTAACTCAGGTATCTGGATCACCATATGTATTTGAATCCAGTATTTCGTGGCATGTTTACATGCCGTCCATCACATAAAGTAGAAGGACCCCACTCGTTGTTAACATTTCCAGAAAGTGTTGGAAACCTCTTTAGACATCATAGAAAACTTTTCAGGAGCTTTCCAGGAGCCCCCAGTAGCGTGATGGGTAAACCCTTGTGCCGGCAGGACTGCTGACCAAAAGGTCGGCAGTTCGAATCTAGGGACTGGGGTGAGCTCCCATCTGTCAGCTCCAGGTTCCCATGTGGGGACATGAGAGAAGCTTTCCACAGGATGGTAAAACATCTGGGCATTCCCTGGGCAACGTTCTTGCAGACGGCCAATTCTGTCACACCAGAAACGACTTGCAGTTTTGCAAGTCACTCCTGACACACAAAAAACCCATATCTATGGCATCCTCAGAGATTGTGAGGTCTGTTGGAAACTAGGCAAGTGAGGTTTATATATCTGTGGCATGTCCAGGGTGGGAGAAAGGACTCTTGTCTGCTTGAGACAAGTGTGAGTGTTGCAATTGGTCAACTTGATTAGCATTGAATGGCTTTGCAGACAAGTGTTCTTTCTCCCACCCTGGACATTCCACAGATATATAAACCTCACTTGCCTAGTTTCCAACAGACCTCACAACCTCTGAGGATGCCTGCCATAGATGTGGGTGAAACGTCAGGAGAGAATGCTTCTGGAACATGGCCATACAGCCTGGAAAACTCACAGCAATCCAGTGATTCTGGCCATGAAAGCCTTCAACAAGCAACAACAACAAGAAGAAGCAACAACAAATGTCGCTCCTGACATATAAAAGCTTTCCATCAATACATCATCGATACACGGATACCATTGAGACATCATTTTATTTAAAAATCTCTTTCAAATTATAACATAACGTAGGTTTTAACACCTTGTTCCACATTTTCTCTCATTGGTCCAACAGAATAATATAATATAATATAATATAATATAATATAATATAATATAATATTATATTATATTATATTATATTATATTATATTATATTATATTATATTATATTATATTATATTATATTATATTATGGGAGGGCGACTGCTTTTGGATGGGCTCTGCATGCGGCTGGTGCTGAATTAAATCAAAGTCTCTCCAGAAACGAAGGTGTTCCCATCACCTTCCCGAATCTGCTCTGAGAACGGTGTTCCCTCCTCCCTGCTCATTGGTTTCCCTTCCCCATCATCACGATTCCCTTCCCTCCAGGGGCAGGAAGAGGCCAAATTCAGATCCCCATCAACCCTTCTTAAGTGGGTCCTTAACTGGGAATGCAATGTGACACGATATCTCAAGGCTACAAAGGAGCTTCACCACCAGAGATGCAAAAACAGAGGCAACTGGTTGGTGACTATGCCCGAACCCTCTGAAAGGCTCTTCCTGGCACTTGACCCCCATATGCCCCCCCCAAAGCCATGAACCCTTCACATACCCATCATGCTTTTCTCCCTCTTGTCTCTTCTCTTGCAGGTGTCACATGGGGAACCTTCTTAAAGTCTTGACTTATAGCGAACTTGACCAAGGGCCTATTTTTTTCCTTGACTTTGAACGTGAGAAGGGATCTTTTAATTTGTTTTTGTTTTCTTCATTTGTTGGCTTCTGTTGTAATTCATGCCTCCCGTTTGTTAATTTACTTATGATTTGAACAGATTTGTCCCCATTTTAATTATATTTATTTTTTATAATGGGGTTGGGGTGGATCCTTGAGCTTAGGGAATGCCTCCTTATGATGTCACAAGGGGTGGGTCCCCCATGAGGTCATGAAGCAGCACCATCCAGTGTTGGATAAACTGCGCCATTGAAATAAAGAACACCCTGGATAACAAAGAAGGAAAACATCCGCCACCCCCATCTACCTCTTTCAAGGCTGTTCTCTCACCCTGATATTGCTTCCCTTTGCCAGGCCTTGAGATCTGGCCTCCCTATGCCCAATAGCAAGAGATATGGAATTCCATCCATGGCAAACCTGAGAAGGATAGAGATGCTTAATGTGATGGTTCTCCAGTTTTGGTCCCCAAGTCCTTTAGGACTTCAGATACCAGAATCCCCGGTCTTCAGCTCTCCTGGCTGGGACTTGTGGGGATTGAAGTCCAAAAATCTGGGGAGGATCAACAGTTGGGAACCACTGCTCTCATGCACTTTCTTGAACTATAATGCCCAAGGTTCTTTGGGAGGAGGAACTGAGCATTACGTTTAGGTATCTTGGTAACTATAACTCAAGGAAGTGGACTAGAACTCCCTACCAGAGGACTCTAAGGCTGGATCTATCCTGCTACATATCCCAGGATCTGCTCCCAGATTATAATCTGTTTATTATCTGGCAGTGTAGACTCAGGCCCCTTCTACACTGCCATTAATCCAGATCATCAAAGCAGATTTCCCCATATACTCCCCAGAGATCACTACGGTCTGGAGATCAAAACCTATTAGAGATCCCTTCGGTCAAAACCTACCACCTATCCTCTACAAGGCAACGAGCGTTCTCTATTGTAGCTCCAACACTGTGGAACGCCCCTGCCGGATAGCACCCGGGCTCTTACAGAAATATCTGCATTTAGAAGAGACTGTAAAACAACATTGTTCCGGTAGGCGTTTAACATCAATGGTCCTACTTGACTGTATTGTGATAAATTGGGACAGCTGTTTAGTAGTGTATAGTGTTTTAATGTATAGTGTTAAAACTGTTTTATTGTAATTGCCCTGTTTTTATCCATGCAAACCGCCCCGAGCCTAAGGGAATGGAGCGGTATATAAATACGAATAATAAATAAATAAATAATCCACATTAGCTGCTTTGAACTGGGTTATTTGAGTGTACACTGCCATATAATCCAGATTATCAAAGCAGATAATCCACATTAGCTGCTTTGACCTGGATTATTTGAGTCTACACTGCCATATAATCCAGTTCAAAGCAGATACTCTGGACATTATATCGTTCCTTTTTCATGTCAGGGGCGATTTGAGAAACCGCAAGTCGCTTCTGGTGTGAGAGAATTGGTCGTCTGCAAGGATGTTGCCCAGGGGACACCTGTATATTTTGATGTTTTACCACCTTTGTGGGAGGCTTCTCTCATGTCCCCGCATTGGGGAGCTGGAACTGACAGAGGGAGCTCATCCACACTTTCCCTGGATTCAAACCTCTGACTTGTCAGTCTTCACAGTCCTGTCAGCAAAAGGATTTAACCGATTGCACCACCAGGGGCTCCTATTATATACCGTAGTAGTGCAGAAAGGGCCTTATTTAATCCAGTTCAAAGCAGATAATCTGGGTTTGGATCCTGGGATATAGGTCAGTGTAGAGGGACCTAAGGCTATATAAAACTCAGATTATCTGCTTTGAACAGGAGTATACAGCCATGTAGATTCATATAGTAAAGGTAAAGGTTTCCCCCTGACATTAAGTCCAGTTGTGTCCGACTCTGGGGGTTGGTGCTCATCTCCATTTCTAAGACGAAGAGCTGGCGTTGTCCATAGACACCTCCAAGGCCATGCATGGAGCGCCATTACCTTCCCACCGGAGCGGTACCTATTGATCTACTCACATTTGCATGTTTTCAAACTGCTAGATTAGCAGAAGATGGGGCTAACAGCGGGAGATCATGCCACTCCTCTGGATTCGGACCTGCAAACTTTCGATCAGCAAGTTCAGCAGCTCAGCGCTTTAACCCACTCCGGATTATCTACTTTGATAACCTGGATTATACGACTCTGTAGGTCCAGCCTTAGTCCCTCACCAAACTTTAAAACCCAGAGTGGAGCCATGGTTGAGACCCTCTGTTCTTGCTCACTTTCCTGAAGATTTAGTACCTTGGTATCTATAGTTCAAGGGAGTAGACTACAACTCCTAGTCTGTCATATAACTAGAAATCCCAGGGCAGAGTTGTGGCAGTTGAAGTGGGACCGAGCAGCTATGTCAGCCATTCTGGGACTCCATGCCTCCCCAGCCAGCTGTGCAGATGCCCCTTGTCCTGCCCCGTGTTGGCTGTTATGTCTTTTCCAAGCCAAGTGTATCCTGAATTCTGGCTTTCTTTGTGGTCAACCTTTGCTGCAGATGCCCAGCCAACTGAGGCCGAGACGGCTGTCTGGAATCAGGTGAACGCCGTCCTGGAAGAGGCCCAGACCATCCTGGCAGAGCTGCAGTCCTACACCGGAGCTGGGCAAGAGATCCGGGAGGTAGGCATCTCTCTTAAAAAGAAGACTCTCCAAAAAGGCTCCCCAAATGGCTGGATATAGGGTCTCAGCTCATTGCCATGCACAGCGCCTTTAAAATGGGAATAAAACCCAAACTGGATTCATTGACAGATACTGTTGAAGCCATGGTTCCTACTGGACCAAGACTCCATTCTCAATCCAACCTTGTGATGATAGCCATAAAGGCTAAAAGATTATCTCTGCTTCATAGTTATAGAAGTTTGATATCCTTTAAATAGCAAGGTTTACTGCCTTGGGTCCAGGCCTTTGAGCAGTGGTTCCCAAAGTGGGCGGTACCACCCCCTGGGGCAATCTAGGGGGGCACTGGAAGGCCCAGGAGAATTTGGGGGGCGCTGAACCCCTGTAAGGGGGTGGTGGGGGCGGTGGCATGAGCCAGGTGACAGGCTACCATCCATCTCTGTGTGTGTCTCTCTCTCTGTCACGATGCACGGACTTGACCGGCCCCTTAATCACACACACAGAGACGGACTGAAGGCTAACTACTTTATTGAATATAAAAACAGTCCAAAAGGTAAATTGTCCATAGAAGAGATAAATGCAAGCAAAGGCTTGAAGCAACAATGTCCAAAACAGCTTGGCAAAACAATCCAAAGGCTAATGCAAGACTTGAGCAAGGCTCCGCAAGGCAATGCGGAAACAGGAACAAGGCAAGGTAAATACAAGGCAAGACTTGGTGACCACGAGCCAGCTCAGCTCCGTAGATCCACTTTGCTAACACGTCTACTTCAGAAGAGACGTGGCCGAAGCACTGGGGATTGGTTCCCACGGATGCTATACTTAATCGTTCGGCCGAGGTCCCCGACGCTCTAGGCCCCGTCGTCTCCAATCTCTGCTGACGGACCTCGGCCTGTCTAGGCTGCGGTGCCATCCCCTTCTCCCAGACTCAATGCTACTTCTCCTATCAAAGGTTCGACCTTGTCTCTCAGCAGCTGGGTCACTATCTACATGAGAGCTCTCCTCCCTAGAATCTTCCCAGCCGCTTTCATCCATGTTTTCACTCAAAAGCTCCTGTGACCCTCTTCCCCCCGGGTGCTCATAACTCCCACTATCGCTGTCCTCCATTTGCACCTGGTTATCTATGTCTACGTCAGGGCCAAAACACAGCTCTTCCCATGCCAAACTTTCTGTGGGCGAAGGAGGCCCGCTGATGGGAAACTGTCCTTCCCACCCTTCCAAATCCTCCTCTGAATCTGTCTCTGCAGCTGCAGGTCCCAATGCCAATGGAACCCTGGGCCCTAGCCCCTGTTCTCCAGGCACAAACGAGAACTGCTCTCTTCTTCCCTCCTCCTGCTCCCTCCTCCTCTCGCCAAGCAAGGGATAATAATAATAATAATAATACCTTTGGGGTTCCCTTCCAACTGGTTGAATCTTATAACAACAATAATGTCCTTCAACATATCTAGTGGAACGTGGATTCAGTGCGGTAACCAATTTATTAACAAAAAAAAAGAAACCGATTGCAAAATAGTCAATTGCGATGATTTGAGATGACTGCTGTGCTGACGAAAATAGAGCCGAGGATTATTAGACAGGTAGCAGCACACCAGGTTCATCCTTCTCATTAAGATGGTTTTGAATGTTTTAACTTTTTTTGTATTACCTTTCTATTCTAAGTTCAATAAATAGTTTCATAATTTCAAACTTCAGTGTTTCTAATTTACAAATTTCTTCATTTTATGAAAAAGGTAGAAATATTAATACATGTATCTTTCTGTTTAATTGCTATTGATTTTTTTAAAAAATTAATTTCTAGGGGGGCGGTGAGTAAATTTTTTTCTGGAAAGGGGGCAATAGGCCAAAAAAGTGTGGGAACCACTGCCTTGGAGGAAAAAGTGATTGATTGATTGATTGATAGTTGATTACACTATGTAATACGATTTTTATTCCTGGGTTATAAATGTCATTTCCTAGTTGGTTCTATTATAAAAAAAACATGGAAAAGTTTATTAAACTTCAAAATACTGTATCTTGCAGCACATTTTGCTCTAGTATCTCATCATAGAGTCTCAAGCAATTCAACCTTATTTGTGGAAGCCGCAAACATAAAGCACATGTAGCACATGAAGCTTCTGGAGTAGAACCCCCCCGAAGGCAAAGGTCCACAGCTTGGGGTCCTCCTAGACTTGACGCTCAGGTATTGGCGGTGGCTGGGAGGTCCTTCGCATAACTAAAGCTTGTGCGCCACGAAGTCTGACTTGGCCACGGTGGTCCATGCCTTAGGTACCTCTAGTTTGGACTATTGCAACGCACTCTACATGGGACTTGTCACAATGCCAGGGTTCTGCCTTATTCAGGTAGAGATGAACCAAAAAAATACCCAATGTGTATAAAACGGTTTAATTAAAACAGCGCTTACTTTCTGGCTGTTTTAATAGTCCAAAATATAAATCATAAAGATAGCACTCAGCCACAGAATAAACAAAAACTGAGAGCAGTGAGTGGCATGAGCTCCCACTGTTAGCCCTAGTTTTTGCCAACCTAGCAGTTCAAAAACATATGAGTAGATCAATAGGTACCACTCTGGCGGGAAGGCAATGGCGCTTCATGCAGACATGCTGGTCACATGACCTTGGAGGTGTCTACATAGTCAATGGGTCCAGTCCAGTGGTCAAATGGCAAGAGTTTAATGAGCAAAGTCCAGGAGTCAAGAGTCTATACCAGGCCTGGGCAAACTTCGGCCCTCCAGGTGTTTTGGACTTTAGGAATTGTGGGAGTTGAAGTCCAAAACACCTGGAGGGCCGAAGTTTGCCCAGGCCTGGTCTATACGGTAGTCCAAAGCCAGTCCAGAGATTCAAAGTTCCAGGGTTCTAAGAGTTCAGGAGACAGGTCAGGATACTGAAAATCCAAAGACCTGGGAGAAAACCAGCAGCATCGACCACCAAGATTAAAAAAAATACTTTTCTCCCAAAGATCAGTCCCAAGGCTCACTTCTTATATCCAGAAACACCCAGCTGCTACCTATCTCTTGTATACCTCCATCCTTAATTGCTTTCACCCATGAACTCTTATTTACAGATTACTCAACCCTTTATAACTAAGACTTACATTAACCCTTCCATCACCAACTGCTAGACCTACCACCACCAACCACCATCAACTGCAGAACATGATACATGATAGGGTTGCCTTTGAAGACGGCCCGGAAACTTCAATTGGTCCAATGATCGGCAGCCAGAATGCTAACTGGAGCAAATTACAGGGAGCGGTCTAACCCCTGTTTAAGGAGCTCCATTGGCTGCTGTTTATTTTCCGGTCCCAATTCAAGGTGCAGGCTATCACCTACAAAGCCCTGAACGGTTTGGGACCCGCCTACCTTCGTGACCGCATTTCCTTCTAAGAACCTACACGATCCCTTCGCTCCTACCCCTGTCGCAAGCGTGACTTGTGGGGACGAGGGTGAGGGCCTTCTCTGTGGTGGCCCCTCGGCTCTGGAACTCGCTTCCTGGAGATATTAGGCAAGCGTCCACCCTGGCAGTCTTCAGGAAGAGCCTAAAAACCTGGCTGTTCTGGTGTACCTTCGATGAATTAACAACAATCACTTACCTTGACCAAACCCTGCATAAAATGTCCTCCAATGTACTTTATCTCATCCTTCAATGCAGGGGTGCTCATTAGGTAGATCGTGATCTACTGGTAGATCTCAAAGGGTGTCCTGGTAGATCTCGAAGGGCGTCCTGGTAGATCGCAGGCAGATCGCAGGCACAGTGTGTATGGCTCCCATGCCATTTGTGAGGAATGCTCAGGGCTTATTATACTCACATTTAGTTGAATTCAGTCTTAAAATGTATTATATGGCTCTCACTGAAATAAATTTCCTAATATTTTGCTTTTATGACTCTCTGAGTAGTGGGTAGGTAGATCTTTGGGACTTGGTTGTTTAATCAGTAGCTCGCATGCTGGAAAAGTGTGAGCACCCCTGCTTTAGTGTAATTGCACCCCATTATTTGTCCCACCTGAACCTCCTTCTAGATACACTACACTACTTATCTCACCTAGGGTTTTAAAATATTTTTGTGTTTGCAACCGGCCCTGCCCACTTTGATCAATTATTGTGACTTTATATTGCATCTTGTATTTATTTTGTATAGCGTATTATTATTATTATTATTTGATGTATTATTTCATGTTGTACATTTGCTTTGTTGTAATTGTTGGGCTTGGCCTCATGTTAGCCGCCCCGGGTCCCCTTGGGGAGATGATGGCAGGGCATAAATAAAGTTTTATTTATTTATTTATTTATTTATTTATTTATTTATTATTAGAACAACTACCTTCAAAGTAAGGACCACATCATTAAACAGGAAATAACACTTTTGAACCAGGAACAGGACATTTTTCATATTGTGTTACATAGTGTTATCCAATTTAGTTGTTTTGTTCCAATCTAGTAGTAATGGACCCCGAATGCACCCTTGAAGCCTTCTGCACGGCGGAGTTACAGCAGTTTGGATCCATGGTGGCATGATATAGAATCCTGGGGCTTCCAGTTTCTATTTAGTGTCTAGAACTCTCTGCCAGGAAATTACAAATCCCAGGTGTATTCAGGATGCAGGCCCAGTAGCAATTGCTAGACTGTACACAACTACTGGTTTGGGGGTCTTATTTTCAATGCAAAGGATTGCAAATGCAAACCTTTTTGGCTCCTTTCTTGCAGGCCATCCAAAACCCCAGCGACTTGCAGCTGCAGGAGAAGGCATGGAACGCTGTGTGTCCCTTGGTGGCCAAACTCAAGCGCTTTTATGAGTTCTCCCTCCGACTTGGTAAGCCTTTCCCCGCTGGACGCTCATCTCATTTAGGGGGGAAGACCTCCACAGGTAAAGGAAGAGAGAAAGTTTTCCCCAGATTAGAGGCAACCTGTGACTCCAAGGTCATTGAACTGCTGAATCCGCTCTGGGTTTTAGTCTGAACTTGAAAGGAGCTAAAGCTTCTGGAGTAGATTCCCTATCCTGACTCCGAAAAGGGAGACTGAGGCCCTCCATATAATCCAAATTACCAAAGCAGATTGTCTTCTTTGAACTGGATTATATGAGTCTACACTGTCATATAACCCAGTTCAAAGTAGATAATCTGGATTTTATATGGCAGTGTAATAAAACTTGCCAAGATGAATGAATGGTTAATATATGTTGGAAATGTAAGACAAAAGAAGGGACATTTGAAAGTTGGGCAAACTGCTAAACTTTGCAGAATTTGATAAATTGGCTTGTCTTCTTAGAAATAAGACAATACAATGTTTTCCAAATAATTGGAAGCTTTTCTCAGAATACTAAAGACTGGTGCATAAAGGCTTGAGTGACTAAAAATACATTGACCGAAAAAAGAGCAAGATTATGATCAATGTTATACCATTAAGTCACCTTTATATATGAGGTAAATGTAAAGGTTTCCCCCCGACATTAAGTCTAGTCATGTCTGACTCTGGGGGTGGTGCTCATCTCCATTTCTAAGCTGAAGAGCCGGCATTGTCCATAGACACCTCCAAGTTCATGTTGCCACTGCATGGAGCACCATTATCTTCCCACAGAAGTGGTACCTATTGATCTACTCACATTTGCATGTTTTTGAACTGCTAGGTTGGCAGAAGCTGGGCCTAACAGCGGGAGCACATCCCACTGTCCGGATTCAAAGCGCCAACCTTTTGGTCAGCAAGTTCAGCAGTGGAGTGGTTTAATCCGCTGTGCCACCAGGGGGCTCAACCTTTGTATACTTTGTCACACACACACAGATATATATATGTGTGTGTGTGTGTATTTATGTTTGTTTATGTTTATATATACACACAGACTAGAAACAGGCTCAGGGATAATCAATGTAGACAACAGCAAAAGGGGCAAATAACACCACAGAAACTATGAAATAAAATTCGAAATCTGACTATATTGATATTCATATAGTAAACATACAGTCGAAACCACCCCCAAATATAAATCTTACTACTCAGATGGTATGGCAAAATTCCAGGTGTCGCTGTAGTAGTCCAACTTGCCAATGCAAGTATTTGTAAAGTTCCAAACTTCCCCGAATGGGATAAATCAAAGACTTTGTAAAGTTCCACTCTCCCCGAATGGGAGGAAACCCACAGTTGGAGGCTCGGCGTCTGAAATTTGGACTACTACAGCGACACCTGGAATTTTGCCATATGTAGCACCCATGGGTCCGCTCGGGCAACGGGGGAGGGGTAATGCACCGGGGGTCCCGTTGGCATTGGGACCCGCACAGGCTGAAAGGGATTCGGAGGATGAGTTGGAAGGCCCAGAGCAAGATTGGTCAGCGGTGCCTTTGCCCAGTCCACCGCCAGAGAGTTTAGCCTGGGATTTCGAATGGGAGCATTCTCCCGGGGAAGGAGCAGACCAGGTGGAGATGGGAGGCAGTGAAGCAGATAGCGGAGATAGTTATGAATTCCCAAATGGCCGAGGTTCCCAGGAGCTGGCCGAACAGCAGATGGAGGCTAGCGGATGGGAACCTCGGGGAGGCTACTTCTCAGGAAGATAGCGATACTAGGCTGGAAGAGCGGGGCCGTTCTCATAACAGGCGCAGGGACATAGAGGAGGGCAGGAGGAGCTGGCACCTGTCCCTAGACCGTCACCGTTCGGAGAGTAGAGACTGGAGGCGCGGGCCCTAGATCGTCGGGGGCCCGGCGAAGGATTAAGTACGGCCCCGTGGGAACTGATCCTCAGTTCTCCGGCCACGTCTATACTGAATAGGCGCGAAGCGGAGTGGGACCACAAGTTAACCGTGGTCATCAAGTCTTGCCTTGCCTTTGCCTTGTTTCCTGAGCCGCAGTGGTTTGCGGCACTTTGCCCTGGTTCCTGATTCGCATTGGATTGCGAAACCTTGCCCTGTTTCCTGATCCGCATTGAATTGCGGAGCCTTGCCTCGCTTCAAGCTATTTGCCATTCTACTTTGGACTATTGACTTTATACTTTGAATACCTGCATTTATTGGACTATATACCCCGGACGTACCAGGAACCGCAGGCAGCGCACTCAGGCTCCCATCGTCCCCACGGTTGCCATGGCTAACCTGACGGATCAGCAGGTGCAAGACATGCAACGAGAATTGGGGGAGCTGCGGACCCGGGCCGGACGGCACTGGGTGAGCCCACCCGCCGCTCGGTGGCAATCCGGCCCAGGTGGAGGTTTTTGTGTGCCAAGTGGAACTTTATTTGGAGCAACGCCCCACCGAGTTCGCCAACGATCGGGCCAAGGTGGTTTTTGTCTTTAATCTGCTGGAAGGGTCTGCGGCAACGTGGGCCACCGCATTGATCTGGGCGCAGTCCCCCCATACCAACACGCTGCAGGCTTTCCTGGATGCGATCAGGGAAACATGGGGGCCCCGGTGAATGAAGAACTGGCTGAGAGGGATCTGGCCCGGCTGACGTGCAAGGATATCTCCCTGTCCCAGTACATCTCCGTTTTCGTGTTCTGGCTTCCCAGACGCAGTGGGGTCTGCCGTCGTTGCGTATCACTACATTGCGGGATTACCGTCGGAACTGCAACAGGAGATGATCAAACATCCTCGCCCGCAGATCTGGAGGCTGCCATCACCTTGAGCCTTCGGTTGGAAGCGGGACTGCAAACCAGGAGACGGTGGGACAAGGGCGTGATGGAGAAACCGGTGGCGCGGAAGGAAGGGGCTGGGCAATTTCAACCCCGGCAATTACCAGTGCCGGGCGGGCCCGGATGACCCGGAGCCCATGCAGTTGGGTACAGTTCGCCCAAAGTAGACCAGCGGAGAAGGCCCGGCGCCAGCGCCTCAACTTGTGCTGGTACTGCGGGGGCTGGACATTTTTCTAAGGAGTGCCCCAGAAGCCGCGTGGAAAGACTCCTCGGGCCTCTGCCGCCCTCGGAGGGGCCCCAGAGGCCGAAGAGGCCCTTCAGGCGACTGGGGCAGGGGCCGGCAGGGTGGAAGAGGGTTCGCGCACTCGGCCGACGGCGCTCCCCTCCCCCCTGAACCCAAGACTGGACAATTGTTCCTTGTAATGGTCAGTTTGTGGTCGCCAGAGAAGGGGCCAATGATGGTCCATGCCATGATTGACTCGGGAGCGACCAACACTTCATCGATGCGGACTATGCCAAGTCCGCCGGATTAAATTTTCTTGATCTCCAAGAGCCAAAAGGTGCCCAACCCATTGATGGGAGAGTCCTGAAAACAGGGGCTGTGACGCAGTATACGGCTCCTACCAGGATGTGGACTAGCTCCCATAAAGAGGACATTTCTTTCCTTGTGACCAGGCTGCCAGATTTCCCCATTGTCCTGGGCATTGTGTGGCTCGCGCTCCACGACCCCCAGATCTCCTGGGCCAAGAGGCAGCTAATGTTTTCTTCGGACCATTGCCAGGGCCACTGCATGACGGCCCGGGCGTGCCTGGCCCAAGAAGTGGAGAATGTGGCTACCTTGCCCAAGAAGTATGCCGGATTTTGGGATGTCTTCAGTGAGAAGGAGGCGGAACGCTTGCCTCCGCACCGGCCCTATGACTGTGCCATTGAACTGCAACCGGGGCCCCGATCCCGCGGGAAGACTCTACCCTCTCTCGGAACCAGAGCAACAGGCTCTCCGAGATTTCCTGGATGAGAACCTGCGGAAGGGGTTCATTCGGCCCTCCCAATCCCGGCTGGGGCTCCGATTCTTTTCGGTCAAGAAGAAATCGGGGGAGTTGCGGCTGTGCAATGACTACAGGGAACTCAACAAGATCACGATCCGAATCGCTATCCCCTGCCCTTGATCCCCGAGCTCTTGAGCGGATGCGGGGCGCCAAGGTGTTCACTAAACTGGACCTGAGGGGGCTTACAACCTTGTCCGGATTCGACAGGGCGATGAATGGAAGACGGCCTTCCAGACCAAGTGGGGCAGTTTTGAATACCTGGTGATGGGATTCGGTTTTGTGCAACGCCCAGCCTGTTTCCAACATTTCATGAATGACATTTTCCGAGACCTGTTGGACCGCTATCTGGCGGTCTACTTAGACGATTTTTCTCGGATCAGGCGACCCATGATCGCCATGTCAAGGAAGTGCTCCAGAGACTGAGGGCCCACGGGCTCTATGCTAAGCTGGAGAAGTGTGCTTTCGACTTGCGTGAGGTGGACTTTCTGGGCTACCGTATCTCACCTACGGGCATTGCCATGGACGACACCAAGGTCCAAGCCGTGGTTGACTGGGCACCCCCTGCTAGCAAAAAAGACATTCAAAGATTCCTGGGCTTTGCCAACTACTACAGAAAGTTCATTCCTGACTTTGCCAAGTGGGCTGATCCGATCACCCAGTGTTTGCGGGGAAAGGTGCCGTTCAGGTGGACTCCGGCGGCCGATGTGGGGTTCGCAAGTTGTTCACCACCCAGCCGCTTTTGCAGCACCCCAACCCCCGCACCCCTTTCATCGTCCAGGCCGATGCTTCGGATGTGGCGGTGGGAGCGATCCTGCTACAGCCTCAGGGGACGGACTTGTTGCCCTGTGCTTACTACTCCCGGCAGCTGACGGCTCCGGAAAAGAACTACACCATTTGGGAGAAGGAACTGTTGGCCATCAAGGTGGCTTTCGAGGTCGGAGGCACCTGCTTGAAGGGGCCAAGTTCCCGGTGGAGGTTCACACCGACCACCGGAACTTGGAGCATCTGAAATCCCAGCGCAAATTGAACCAGAGGCAACAGAGATGGTCCCTGTTCTTTGAGCGATTCAATTTCCGCATTCACTATGTGACCCCCAAGCAGACCAAGCAAGCTGATGCGCTGTCCCGAAAGCCGGAGTATGTTCGTGAGGGCGACGGGCCGTCCGAGGCCCGGTTGCTTAAAGCGGAGAACTTTGCGGCGGCTCGGGCGCGTCCTGTCAACCCTCCGGTGGCTCCGCCAGCCCTGGCGACAAGAGACCCTTGAGTGTGCGGGTCCAGGCTCGCCAGCGGACCGACCCGTGGTGCAGGAGCAACTGACCAAGGGGCCTCCGGCTCCGTTTCAGGTAAAGAATGGGGTACTTTACCACCGGGACTCTGTCTATGTTTCCCCTGGGCCCGAGCGGAGGACATTCTCAAGCTTTGCCACGATAGCCGGGCGCAGGCCATTTTGGGCTTTTCAAGACTCTCCAACTGGTCCTACGGGACTTTTGGTGGCTGAAAGTGCGGAGGGATGTGGAGGACTATGTGGGCTCCTGCCCTGTGTGTCACCGGGCTAAGAACCAGGGGGGCAAGCCGGCCGGTTTGCTCCAGCCGCTCCGACCCCCTCTGCTCCCTGGAAGATGATTTCGGCTGATTTCATCACTGACCTCCCCAAATCCAAGGGCTTCACCACGATACTGGTCGTGGTGGACTGTTTCACCAAGATGGGTCACTTCATCCCCTGTGTGGGGGTGCCGACCGCCAAAGAGACTGCTGATATGTTTGTGCAACATGTGTTTCGGCTGCATGGACTTCCCAGAGCCTGGTGACTGACCGGGGCACCCACACTTCCCAGTTCTGGAAGGCCGTCCAGAAGCTGCTGGGGATTGATGTGCGGATGTCCACGGCTCATCACCCGCAGACCGATGGCCAGACCGAAGGGTCAATGCCACTTTGAGCAGTATCTGCGCTGCTATCTCAACTATCAGCAAAACAATTGGGCGTCCCTGTTGTCCTTGGCAGAGTTTGCTTACAACAATGCGACGCAGGAATCCATCAAAGAGACTCCTTTCTTTGCCAACTACGGCCACCACCCTCGGTTCTACCCGCCGGTGGACCCGTCCGCGGATGTTTCCGAGGCTAAGGATTGGCTTCGAGAGCTCACTGCACTCCAAGACATGCTACGTACTCAATTGGACCAGGCGAAAGCTGACTACAAGCGGATGGCTGATCGGCGGCGCCAGGAGGGCCCCGACATCCTTGTGGGGGATAAAGTTTGGCTGTCCACCAAGAATTTGCCCACGCAGCGACCCACCCGCAAGCTGGATGCGAGATTTTTGGGTCCCTACAAGGTTTTGGAGAAGGTGGGGCCTGTTTCCTTCAAACTACAACTCCCAGCGGACATGAAACTCCACCCGGTGTTTCATCGTTCGTTGTCCGCCCGCGAAGGGGTGCGGCCTGACGTGGACGCAGCCGCCTCCTCCCCTGTGATGCGGGGGGGCGGGAGGAGGTCGAGGTGCAGGACATCTTGGATGCCCGCCTCCGCTACAGGAAGTTGAGTACTTCATTGACTGGAAGGGGTTTGGCCCGGAAGAACGTGCTTGGGTCAAGGCTCGAGATGTTCACGCCCCGGAGTTGGTGGCTCGCTTCCACCGCAACTACCCTGACAAGCCCAAGCCCCGGGGGCGGCCCAGGGGGGGCCCTGAGGGGGGGGGATAGTGTAGCACCCATGGGTCCGCTCGGGCACCGGGGGAGGGGTAATGCACCGGGGTCCCGTTGCATTGGGACCCGCACAGGCTGAAAGGGATTCGGAGGATGAGTTGGAAGGCCCAGAGCAAGATTGGTCAGCGGTGCCTTTGCCCAGTCCACCGCCAGAGAGTTTAGCCTGGGATGTCGAATGGGAGCATTCTCGGGGGAAGGAGCAGACCAGGTGGAGATGGGAGGCAGTGAAGCAGATAGCGGAGATAGTTATGAATTCCCAAATGGCCGAGGGTCCCCGGAGCTGGCAGCACAGCAGATGGAGGCTAGCGGATGGGAAACCTCGGGGGAGGCTTCGTCTCAGGAAGATAGCGATACTAGGCTGGAAGAGCGGGGCCGTTCTCATAACAGGCGCAGGGACATAGAGGAGGGCAGGAGGAGCTGGCACCTGTCCCTAGATCGTCGTTCGGAGAGTAGAGACTGAGGCGCCGGGCCTAGATCGTCGGGGCCCGGCCGAGGATTAAGTACGGCCCCCGTGGGAACTGATCCTCAGTTCTCCGGCCACGTCTATACTGAATAGTATGAAGCGGAGTGGGACCACAAGTTAACCGTGGTCATCAAGTCTTGCCTTGCCTTTGCCTTGTTTCCTGAGCCGCAGTGGTTTTGCGGCACTTTGCCCCGGCTCCTGATTCGCATTGGATTGCGAAACCGTGCCCTGTTTCCTGATCCGCATTGAATTGCGGAGCCTTGCCTCGCTTCAAGCTATGTGCCATACTACTTTGGACTATTGACTTTATACATTGAATACCTGCATTTATTGTACTATATACCTTTTGGACTGTTTTTATATTCAATAAACTAGTTAGCCTTTGATACGTCTCCGTGTGTGTGTTAAAGGGGCAGTTCAAAGTCGGCGTTCGTGACACCATACCATCTGAGTAGTAAGATTTATATTCGGGGGTGGTTTCGACTGTATGTTTACTATATAAATATCAATATAGTCAGATTTCGAATTTTATTTCATAGTTTCTGTGGTGTTATTTGCCCCTTTGGCTGTTGTCTATACAGGTATACACACACATAACACAGCGTATTGTAAGACTCTATCCCGGTGTACGGTCGGGAGGTTTTACTATTATTAGAAGATGTAAAATTATTACTGTTCATTGGTAGCTTTATAAACATACCAATAGTTATGTTATAATGTGTACACTTTGGAAATAATAATAGAAAGATATCTCCAAAAAATGAAAAAGAAAAAAAACCAGTCTGTGTTCCTGACTGTCCCTTTCCTGCCTCCTAGAGAATGCCTTGCTGGAGTCTCCTGGAAGCCCTGACCAGCCCTCCCTATGCGCCGACGCAGCACTTGGAGCGGAGCAGGCCTGGCCAAGCAGTTTGCTGAAATCCTGCACTTCACTCTCAGTTTCGATGAACTCAAGGTGCCTTGGAGTGGCTGGACGAAGGGGTTTTAATGGGACCCTGCTGTCATAATGGGCTTTTGAAAATAACATGTTTTAATTAATGGGGTGCTTTCCTCTTATGCCATATCCAAGGCAGCTCACCAGCATTTGCAAAACAGGGGAGCGTTTAAAAAATTATGGTTGCCGTTTGTCTTGGAGTCATTTCCGACACCTATCCTGGCTAAAGATTTCCCCATCTCTTTCTCAGATGACCAACCCTGCCATCCAGAATGACTTCAGCTACTACAGAAGGACCATCAGCCGAAACCGAATCAACAACCTTCAGGTAAGGAGAACCCTGGACAACTTCCTATTGTTTTGAATTGCGACGGCAAGGATGGAACTGATGGGAGCAAAGAAACTGGGGAAGTGGAGAGCTCCAGAATTAATAGGAGATTGGCAGAGATGTTTCAACCAAGCGAGGGAGCTCATTTTGGAGATAGTCAACATTCACGGGCAGTGTTTGACATTTTGAATTTGAAATTTTACACCTTGGGACTTATGTTTTGGGGTGAATTTTTCACATAAAATTGTTCCCAAACTATGAAAAAAAATCCAAACCATGGTGGTTGGCTGTTTCCTTGAAAAGAGTGCCTTAATATGTCAAAATATATCTTCTCTTTTAGTATAGTTTATGCACTGATGGATTCATAAAAACCCAAG